>JAJTIW010000054.1:0-71986 GCA_021365295.1 Tricladium varicosporioides | reverse complement strand
CCTAACCCTAACCCTAACCCTAACCCTAACCCTAACCCTAACCCTAACCCTAACCCTAACCCTAACCCTAACCCTAACCCTAACCCTAAACCCTAACCCTAACCCCTAACCCTAACCCTAAAAAACCTTTTTATTTAATATTTATTTCTAATAATATAATTTTTTTTACTATTATATAAATATTAATACTAACTATAAATAAATTATTTATTAAAAATTCTCTTAAAAATATTTTCTTCTCCTCTTGCTAAATATCTAATATAAACAAGTTCAAATTATAATCTCTATTAATTTCCTTTATATATTAGTTTAGCTAAATAATTCTTATTTCTCTTTTTTATTAAATAATTTATATTAATAAGTTTAGATTATAAATTTTTATTTTTCTTTATATTCTCTTTTTATTCTTAAATATATTATATATCTCTATTATTATATTTTTATCTAGTTTTTATTTTTATAGTTTATTCTTATAATTTACTTTTTTGTTCTTATAGTTTACTTCTTTGATCTTAATAAATTAATCTCTCTATTTCTATTATTTTATTTATAGTTAACTTATATTAATAAATTTATACTAATAATTATTATTTCTCCTTTTTTATTAAATAACTTATATTAATAAGTTTAAGTTAATAATTTATTTATTTCTCTTTTAAATATTTTATATTTTATTTTCAAAACTTAAATTATTTTGTCCCTTATATTTTAACTAATTTAATTTACTTTAATCTTTTTATATATACTTTAATTAGCTTATTCTTTTATATTTAAATAATCTTGCTCTTATATTTAACTTATATTCTAATATAGAGAACTCTCTCTTTTATATATACTTCCCTTTCCGAGTAACTTATATTAATAAATTTAAGTTAATTATCTTTATTTTCTTTTTTTACTAAAATAACTTATATTAATAAATTTAGATTAACTATTATTATTTTTCTCTATATTCTTTTTTATTTATAAATATATTATATATATCTATTATTATATTTTTATTTAATTACTCTTAATAACTAATTTAAACTTCTTTACTTTTTTCTTTATTTACTTTTATAAATCTATTAAATAATTCTTTTAAAACCTAATATCTTAAACTATACTAATTAAAAACTCTTGCTTATATAATATATAAATCTCGACTAATATAATATTTATATACTTATATATCTCCTAGTCTTTTATTTCTAATATATTCTCTAAGACAACTTATAATCAAAATAATAACTAAACTCCTTCCAAAATTTATATTCTCTTATTATCTCTAGAAATTCTAATAATTAATATAATTAGCTTCAATTACCAAATACTCTATATATATATATAACTCTTCTCTAGCTCTTTTATTAATAAAAACAAACTTATAATATATATACTACTTTTTAATATATCTATAGTCTAAAATATTAATTTTTCTTCTCGATTAACTCTTTTAACTTACTTATAATTATTTTACTATCTCGACTTATAACTTACCTTTAGTTTACTTTATTATCTACTTTATCCTTAATCCTTTCTACTAAACCTCTAATATAAAAGCTAACAAAAACTAATCTTATATTAATTATACAAAATATTATTAATACTCTAATAATTAACTCCCTTTATCTTTTATTAAAATACTTTGTTATAACCTTTTACTAATATCTCTTTATTTAAAAAACTCTATTATAATATCTTTATTAACCTACTTAATATAATATTTATTTAATATCTCCTTCTAACAATAGTTACTAATAGTCTTGACTCAAATAATAATAATAGAATTACTAACCTCTTTATCTCGACTACTCGATTAAATTACTAACAAACTAGTTAATTTATATAATTAATTAATATAGACTATAAAAATAATATTCTAATATTAATATTAGTTCTAATATATTAATTATTATAATTTAACTATAATTCTATATTTATTCTTATAATAATACTCCTTTCTTATTTGCTATACTTGTAAAATAAATATTATAATATCTTACTAATAACCCTCTAGTTATATAACTATATATATAAATTATATTTTTTTTTCGGCTATAATATTAAACTCAGGATAACTCTTAATCTAAATAAAACAGGCTTTATCTTTACTATCTTGAAATTATATTAAATAATATAATATATAATAAACTATTTAAACAATATACTTCAAATCAATAACTTTTCTTGTAATATATCCTCTAACTAGACTATTAATATAACTATCAAATATATAAATAAGAATTATATATTACAATATTTATAACTCTTATAGCTACTCTCAATATAATATATTAGTAAATATTATATAACTCTCTTAAAAAATATATATATTAACTATTTATATAACTCTAATCCTTTGATATAATATCTAAACTCTATTATAGCTCGATTTATACTAACAATAACTAACTATTATATTTATTATATAAATATAGTCCTAATTACTCTTTATATATTAATCTATATATCTAGCTACAGTAACTATATTATTTACTAATATAGCAAATAAACAACAATAATTATAATCTACTATTCGGCTATAATAGCTACAGAAAAAAACAATACAAACTTATTACTACTAGTAACAAAATAATAATAGATATTATAAAAAGTTAATAAACTAATTCTAGTATAATACTTGACCTTTGGACTATAGCTTACTAAAACTAATCTTCTTTAACTAGTTATAGCTTTATAAAATATAATATTATACTTCTGCTTGATTCCTTCTTAGCCTTGATCTTTTTTTAGACAAGGGCCAATTCTTGTTAGCTTTATATTAGTAGCTAATTTACTCTTGCTCTAACTAATATTATAAGACTTTAACTTGAATAACTTATATTATATAATTGACGCCTACTCAAATACTTGTAATAACTTGGGCCCTAATCGATATAAAAATACTTTATTAATAATATAATAGTCTTAACATACTATTTATAATAGACTATTAGACGATAATATACTAAAATATAGTTACTTACAACTCTTCCTTATTATTACCTTTGGCAAAATAGTCTCCCTCCTCCTCCTCCTCTCTCCTTCTCTTATAACTTGCTTGTCTAATTAAACGACATTCAATAATTTAATAGTAGTTTAATACTATAATAATATAAGTAACTTAACCCCGAGATACTTGCCAATAATAGCCTTTAATTCTTGTAACAACTACTCTCCGGCTTATAAACCTCTAGTATCCCTAAACAAATATTTGGTTTCCGATAATCTAATATACACGCAAATAGCTATATATAAATAATATATTATATAAAAATCTAACTAAACTTATTAGACAAAAATTAAACAATATATTTAATATTCCTGTACTATTTTAAGCCTTATTATATATCGTTAAAATATATAACTAACTATTGATTATATATATATTTTAGACTAAATATATACTATTACTAACCTTGATCGAACCGATTTCTAGTCTACAAGCAAGTTGTCTATATTAAATATAAATATCTCCTATACCTTTCCTTAAAAACTTCTTTTCTACTATCAAATATATATCTACACAATACTTAATCTATTTGTCCTGACTATTTATTCCCTTCTTTATAATCTACTATTTTTTACATACTTCCCTTATATACTTCAATAACCCTTAATATCCAATATCTAAATACTTGTTCTAAAGATACTAAATAAAACTATATTTGTTATATTAGAACTCCTGGCTCTATACTATACTATCAATAATCTAGTTCAAATCAATATCTAAAACAACTTTATCAAACATTAACTATATTAATATTTCTTGTAACTCCTGATTAATTATATAATATATCTTTGAAATCTTCTCTAACTATATAAGTTAGCCTTTATAAAAAATAGTTTCTTGATTATCTAACTAATAAATATTAAGTATAGACTTATACTTTTTATTAAATACCTTTCCTATAGCCAACTGACTCAAGATATATAATATAAGCAAAAACGACCCTTCATATAAATACTTACTCCGGATCTACTTGATATACTTTGATATATCTAGAATATTATCCCGGCTTAATAACATAGACTATACCTCTACTAAGACAGCTACCTCTAATATAATTAACCAATTAATATATAAAACCACAGCCAAAAATTTAGTATAATAGAACAATAATCAGAGTATCTTGATATATATATCGATACTTATAACAGCCAAAAAATATATTAATAAAGAATTATATATAGTAATCTTGCTTATATCTTATATAATAATCAATATACAAAGCTACATTAACTTCGTTGTCAATTCTCAGTCCCTCTCTTCCTCCTCTATAAACTTATCCTCTAATAGATTAGTCTATAATATAACCCGGATCTTCTAGATACTCTCCAACTACTCTTCTATAAAACATATACTAGTCTCGCTCTTATCTCCCCACTCCGTTAGTACCATTTATATTCAATAACATAAACCCCGCTACCAAATTCTACTATACTTGATTATAAATATTAAATTCTATAGTAACTCGAACAGGTATTAGTCAGCCACTTTATTTTTGGGCGATTTTTACTACTTTAATATATCTTTGTAATCGGACACAACTAATATATTTAAACATTGCTCCAAAATCCGTCTTTATACCCGGCAAACACAGGCTAGTTCGGGCTCATCGGGATCGGCCTCGCAGGTAAAATAGTAAGTCTTGATTATATTATATTTGGACTGACTTAAAACCTCGTTTTATTAAGTATATTACAATTACGAATTGGCTTCAATAGCTAGCGCTTTCTTTAGTAACGTTAGCTACCGTTCTTTGGTCTAATCCTTCTATACTTCAATCTCTTATACAATCTAATTATCGATGACTTCTTGATTATTATCTCGACTACTACTATCGTTATTACTGTTATTATCCCTGTCATTATTATTATTATAGTCCTCGTCTACTTGACTGGCCTAGCTAGCACGTGACTGCCCCGGCTAGCCTGACAGCTAGCTCTTATTTATAACTTAATATTACTCCTTCTTTTTTTTAAATTATAACTATAACCTAATATAATAAAATAAATCTTTATTTATAACCCTCTTCTTGTTATAAATCTTGTTTTTATACTGTTTTAATGCCTTCCGGCTTTGTGTTCGAAATAGACCAGACAACTAAACCGGGCAATAGTTATACTTTAATCTATCTACAACGTCGATAACTAGCTATAGTACTAATTTATCCACTAATAAATTGACTATAAAATAATTATATTAGTACAAGAACCGTTTAATATACTGATCTACCTGCTTACAGAGCTCAAGCTAAATCTAATGTTGCCTACATAAATAGTCGGACATAACTACCGGACATACTACACAACGACATTTCATATTCAAACAAAGTAATACACTATAACGCTCATTTACTGTAATCAAATAACTCAATGTTTGGGGGACAGCATCTACCTAGATAGGTTGTTCGTCTATTATACTAGCTATATAATTATTAATAAGGTTAGTAAAGTTTTATAAGGTTAGGGTTAATAAAAGCGGCGATCAATTCCAAAGTTCTATACTCGCGGACATCACGATTACCGTACCATACAAAAAAAACGGAATTAAAGGTCAGTTCTACGATTTCTACGAGGGATAATGTTAGGCTAGTTAATAATTAATATTTAAAAAGGAGGTATTGATTTTTGTATTCTTGCTTAGGTAGGCCATATATAGTGGCCCCTACTCTTACTATTAGTTACTAAGTATTAATTACTTGGAAGTAATCTCGTCACAAAGTATAGAGAATAAATTTATATTTAGAATATTTATTTGAGTTGAGTACAAAGCTCCTATCTAAGGAAACTAACTAGACTTATATAGAACCTTCGTTCTCCTGGATCAGAGAGATCACTCTGATCCCACTGATCTATTCCTGTCACGTGACTATCCCCGTGACCTCTGTATTGACTGCTCCAGGTTCTCTGTATACTAATGTACCGAGCCTTAGGCCTAGGTGTAACGATCCTCACGGTCCTGACGGTTGTCTGGGCCGCTATACTTTAGGAGTAGAACGTAAGGTTTGTGTTAAAGAGTATATACGAGCGAGCGAGTCAATATAGTGTTCCCAAGTCTTATCAAAGATACTTTATTGAAGTACTTGTTGAAGTTACTAAAGTGAGTTGAGCACGAAGCTCCTATCTAAGGAAATATATATGCTTATATAGAACCTTCCTGTCCTAGAGCGAGGGGAGCCCCCGAGAGGTCCCTCAGCTCCCAGGAGCCCAGGAGCCTAGGAAGCGCTCCTTCGCTCCTGTCACATGACTGTCGTCACGTGATTCCCTGTGCCGACTCCCTAGGTTCTCTGTGCTGCCAAGCAGCCGAGCCTCAGGCCTAGGTCGCACGTGATAATGAAATCGTAACACTAGGCTATACTTATTATATAATATATGAAATCGTGACACGATTATTTCAATTATACTATTAATCACTACTTTCGCTACTCCCTCTGTTTAATTGCGACTATTAATGTCTTTCTAAATTCGGAGCATTTAAAAAAAGGTCCTATCGCGAAATAATATAACTTCAAATTTTAAAGACACTCAAAGAGAAAAAGAATATAGTCCGGGAGTGCCTTCGAAATTTTATCTGTAGAGTAAAATAAGAAGGTTTTTCGAAGAGAAGAGAGGGCACTGCTTTCGGGAAATCCTTTTTCCGTGTTAATCCGGTTTATTTACTAATTATATAGTATTGTGGCAGGTTCTAATACATTGACACTATGGTGTCAATTCAGAGCTATGGCTGAGTGTGCGCCGCACCTGAAACTTTATCGAACTCGTCCACCTTTTCACTTACTGACTGCTATTCTAACCCTTCTCGATTGAGATTCCATTACTCTAATCAATTTCGAAGGCTTCATGTGAGCCGCAGGCTAGCACCCACGTTACGCCGGTGCGATGAGGGGGTCTACATGTTTCAGTGCTTAGTAATGTATATTAGCCTAGCTATAATATATTATGTTCACGCCCTGGCTCGCTATATTTTACCTACTACTGTAGAGGTTCCCTCCATTTCAAATATCAGGCAACTATCTCCTCATTCAATAGTGGCGCAAAAGTTTCCCTCCGTTTCAAATATCAGGGAATTATCTCCTTATTTCAACAGCAAAATAATATCATACGATTGATAGTGTTATGAAAGTTGAAAAATGCTGAAGGTCATTTGTCACATGTGTTAGGAAAGTAAAGAACAAAAAGTGAAGGGACTAGCGAGCCACTGTGACGGGTTGGACCCGCAAGTAGGACTTGGCTGCCCGAGGCAGCCAGCTTTGCTATACCGACCCCTTGTATTTAAATTCTGGTACCCTCTTTTCACCTTCTTCTCTCAGAGAGTTCTTATAGATATGGCAGATCCAATTAAAGAAGTTTTGTCAAATCCGTAACAGCCCTTCTGGATAAGCTTTAATTGTAACCTTTAGTGATGCATCGTGTATCACCATGCATATTAGTCCTTACCTAAGATCACCCGATACAATTAGTGGCCTGGCCTTGGACAGATAATGCATGTGACGGCTTGGACGCATCGTGTTGCGTGTCAAGTTATCAGGTATACTTATGTGTACAACATACAGGGCCTAATAAATGTTAATGCACGGACACTCCGCCACTGCTCACTCTACCACTTTGCCACCCGCTGCTTTTACATTACTCGATATAGCTAATATTATGATAGAGGAGCAAAGTGAAGCTATTCAGACATTTTACCATTTTGTGTATCCTCCATGGGCTGTAATTACGTCCTTATAACGCTCTGGCATAGTATGGATCGCGTCCCTAATTTCCGCGTCTATAATTAGGTCCCATGCCTCAATCACAGCTGTCTTAAGCCTCCCGTAGTTCCTATGTACACCTGGGTCTAATTGTTCTGCAAGATCCTTAACCCTATTCTAATTAATTCCATTAGGGACAGATCTAGTGAGAAGGGTGGCCAGAATATAGGGAAGATCCCATACCCCGCAAGAACGTCTATTATAAAGGCTACTATATGCCTTAGGCTGCTATCTTGTTAAAAGGCAAACCCTAGATGCGTACGAAGGTATTCGTAAAGAGGGGGAATAATGTGTTTAGAATAGGATAGTTTCGTAATCTTCCCCTACCCCTTCTCCTAAAAGATATTATATCCTTTCCCATATAACCCACTTATACAACCCCAGATCATTCACCCTATCTTCCTTTACTGCCTATGTGAAGTACAGTCAGGATGAAAGAGCTCTACGTCTCCTTTAAGCCTCGTTACCCACTGCTTTTTATGATAGCCTGGCTGTACCTAAGTCACATTAGTCCAAAGGATCGTATCCCACATATCAAGCGTCTAATGCTCGTGGCCGAGAGCCCATTAAAGTCGTAGCTATTAATTCTTCTTAGAAAGTAGGGGTTTTCTCCGTATAGCTCGAAAATATCCTTCCTTATGTAGCGCATTTCGTATTGCCTTCTCACCACACTCCCACCCAAGCCATTTCGGTATCTCTGCCCATGAGATCCCGCGCGTAAAAGAGCTATAAGTAACCCATTGTACAAGCTCCCTACGTTCAGGCGTATTAAGTAGAGGCTTGGCTCCACAATGGCCCTTCTTCTGAGGGGTCGGACGGGTTTCTAGGGTATATTGGACCTGCCGGCATGAGTACTGAGGGTGCTAGAAAAGGATGTTATCGATTGACCACCCGGCAGTATAATAAAGAGTTTGGACACGTAGCTTATCATCCCTTGAGAGCTGCGCATACATAGGCGTTTTGGTGTTAGCACATGAAATGTTGCTTCCATGACTTGATTCTTCTGATTCAGAGGTTTTACAGTAGTAAATCAGGGTTTAAAGCAGCATGGGAACACTTATATGCCATTGACGGAGCCCCTTGCATAAAACACGTGAGGGGTGTGGCAACATCACCTCACATTTTAACATTTAAAAGGCACTGGGGGTAGTACAAAAAAATAGCTAATCACATTACAATCTGATTATTGTGCCTTCTTGGCCGTTGGCGTAGTGGTTAAAGCTGAATTATTCACACTACTAAGCATTGCACAAGGATTACTTATGCATTTGCACGGTAATGTTTTTTTACAGAAGCGCAGGAGAACAATCACTATAACCGCAAACCTCGAAGCCATTCTGTTCTTTTAGTCATCAAATAAAAGAACAATCTTTATAGAAGTTTTCTTAGAGCGAGGCGTTAGGAATATCTAGTTTAGCATAAAATAAAGCTTGTTAAAAAATAGACGGATTTTTGTGCGAAAACAGTGATTCTTTCGCATAGAGAGCAGGCGCGGATTCTATTTTTACTTTGGTGATGAGAAGCTTCTGAAGACTTATTCAGCGAAGTCTCGAGGCCAACTTCTCCTGGATTTACTTGAGGAAATGGAATTAGCATAATTTTTAAGAATAGCAATCCTAGGGCAACAAACACTTGGTATATCCAATCGAACCTTCCAAATGCCTGAATTCGTTCAGGTATGCGCTCTTTATTTAATTTTAATTTCTTTTATTTTCACACATTTTTACTTATCCCTAATCTAACATGGCCATTCGGTATTAATCTTCTCGTATTTGCTTATAATTGCTGTCGCTCACTTCGGCATGTTCCAAACCTAACCCGTGCTACTTAACTTTAGTAGCAAGTTAACGACACCTATAATCGAAGCCAAGGATCCGGGGTCGATATCTCCTGACATCTATTATTACTATAGACACCTCGTTGCAGGATCGACTTCTTTCCTGGCACTTATTTACCCTTTTAACACCTAAGCGTTATTCTCCCATTCTCTCTTGAAAATTGTCCGGAACTTACAGCAGAGCGCACTCTACCACCACCAAGATCAACGAGAAGCAAAGAAGCAAAAAGGAAGGATCGACTAGAATAAAATGGCAGCACAACAGTCGACACTCCCCTCCAGGAGCGCGACCACCGCCTCTCAAAGCTCGACACTAAGCGACAAAGATGCCACTCCAGGCGAGGATGCTGGTGAGGTAGCCAAGTTATTCTCTGGGAGGCTGCAGGCGTGGAAGCATGCTGTTGGGTATCTGGAGGACTACGTTACCGCGACAGAGAAGATGCAGTATATGCATGGGAAGGAGTATGAGAAGATTTTTAAGGTAAGGAATATAAACCAGTTGTGATTGAGAGACGTTATAGATGTGCTCACGACCTAGTAGACAGTTACACACCCGCTCAAGGAGGGGCATTATTTTGATCAGAGTTTAGGCGGGGTGGTTGGCATGTTCAATAAAATCTCATCAAATACGCAGGTAATTATAATCCCATTGTAATAATTAGATCGCCTCTAATCTGTGGCAGGGTATCTCTAATACCCACTACGAGACCGCTAAAACCCTCAAGGGCTCGATTCTTCCCATCTTCGAGCGCCTTCACGCTGAGATCAAGAACAAGAACAAAGAGTTCATGAAGGGCGTAAGCAAAGGAGGGAAGCTCGTAGATAAGGCGCGGGACAGCACGCAGAAGCACATTGAGCTCCTCGAGCAGCACATAGCATACTTTGACTCTACCGGCGGCAAGGTTGCCGCCAATGAGGATCCCTATATTCTCCAGCGAGGTGTTATGTACCGCCTACACAATCAGGTCATTGAAGAGAATAATAACAGAGAAGAGATGCTCGCGTCCCAGAACAACGTCGCTCAATTCGAGGCACACGTTATTCATTCGATCCAACAAGGCATGGGCCAGTTCCACTCCACCGTCTCGAAGCAAGCCGACCTCACAAAGAGCATGTACGGAGATATGGTGGCCACATCACAGCGCATTCCCCCAGACTTCGAATGGAACAGCTTCGTTAAGCACAACACTGACTTCCTCATCGACCCGTCCGCCCTTCCGCGCTCCATGCAGAACATCTCCTTCCGCAATCAAAACCACCGCGCAACCCAACCCCTCATCTCAGGCAGCCTGGACCGGAAGAGCAAGATCATGCACATGTACGACACTTCTTACTACGTTGTCACGCCCTCCAAATTCCTCCACGAATTCAAAACCGACGATGATTTCGGCAAAGACCCTATACCTGAACTGTCGCTCTTCCTCCCGGACTGCATCGTAGGTGGCATCGATGGCCAAAAATTTGCAGTTAAAGGGAAAGATATGTCAAAAGGCAAATTCAGCAGCACAATAAGCCTGTCGCATGACTATCAATTCAAAGCGCACACTCCCGCCGATGCGCAGAAGTGGTGGGATGTCATGCGGTCGGCGGCGGGCCAGACAAAGAACGAGTTGCCCGACTTCAATGCGACAATCGGTCCAGCTGCTAGGGAGAAGGCGGCGAGTGGAGACTCGTATCAGAGTACGCTGCCACAGGAGCAGCTACAGCAGGGGAAACCGGAGTTGGAGGCGCAGACGCAGGGAATTACAGGAGGGGAGAATGTTAAGAGTCCGACGGAAGCATTGACGGCAAGTGCGACTGCGGGACAGGAAGAGGGTACAGCGGCCCATGATGCTATAGGGACTACTTGTGCGGCTCCTATAGTTAGCACCACCTCTAGCGCTGCTCCTGCCCCAGTGGTTGAGCATAAGCCAGGGGAGACTTAGGGTTTAAAGCACAGGAATGGAAGAAGGCTGACTACTTTGGGGCAAAAGTCGGTGGGGGATTTCTCTGGTTAGGATTTGTTTCTCAGTGATAAACTTGTTTGAGGAAATTGTTTTGGAACTTTTCTTTTGTAGTATAAGGCCACAGCATGTCCTGTCGAACGTAAGGGAACAAAAGGGCGGCAGGTTTACGGATACTCTCTGAATTCTTCAGGAAGTTGGACATGCTGAGGGATATCAAGGAGTGCTACAGAGGTACAAAATAGTTTTTTCTCATGAATATAAATGACTCAAACATACTAAAATATCTATACCACATCCTAGAATAGAGGGCGTAAATACCAGTTGCCCTTTAAGATCTTTACACTTCAGCTCAACGCGTGCTCTTCAACATTCCCGCTCTACATGGCTTAGTATACGCTAAACACCTATAGGGAGTCACTTACAATTCCGGTCATCAAACGTGTCATCGGTGAACTCAGTGTCATTACTACCAACCTGTTAGTCGCTGCCACTTATCTAGATTAGGAAGGGCTTATATGCGCCTCATAGCCTCTAACAATAGGTTTCGGAGATTATAGTATAATCGGGTTTTTTTTGTATAGTGAAATTAAGGTGTGGTCTGTGTAGAAATATAGTGTAAACTAGCCCGACTCTATTTTATATCTTAGAGTACTTACTAACTACTCGGTTATCTACTAAGTGATTATATTCTTCTAATCCTTCTTTTTACGCTTGAATCTATTCTTGTAACTATAGCGAAGGCCCTGGCTTACTTGGATAGTCTTAATAATAGTCCCTTAGTTTATATAGAGCCCCTAAGAAATTCGAGGCTAGATATTATATCGGGTCCGGATTATAGCCAACTTATTTTATATAATAATAGAGTTTCTCTTGTACTAGCTTAAAAGCTAAAATCTTGTTTACTTCCTATTTTTCTTTTTTAGTAATAACTTTACTTAGAGACTAAGTTAACTCTTGATCTAATAGTAAATTGTCTAAATACTTCTTTAGAATATCTAGCGAGAAGATATTATAAATCTTGAAGCTATCTAGTAATTATAGTCAATATCTGTGAGGAGCCCAAATAGCAGGGTGCGACGTAGCTACAAGCAGGATAATTCAATTGATATTCAAGTAATATGTTACGATTCTCGTTATCACGTGCGACCTAGGCCTGAGGCTCGGTTATTGCTATATAACACAGAGAACCTAGGGAGTCGGCACGGGGGATCACGTGATCGGGTCATGTGATCAGGAACGAGGGACGAAGCTTGGCACGAGGGACGGTCGTCCCTCGTCCACCCATCGCCCCGTCATCCTGGGAGCAGGAAGGTTCTATATAAGCCATAGTATTTCCTTAGATAGGAGCTTCGTGCTCAACTCACTTCAGTAACTTCAACAAGTACTTTCAATAAAGCATCTTTGACTATTACTTGGGGAACATCGTGCCGACTATTCCTCTCTATATATCTATAACCTAAACCCTACGTTCCTACACCTCAATACAGGGCCTAGATAGCCATCCAGACCCGAGGATCGTTACACGAGCAAACGTGTCACGTATATCGCACATGGGCATAAAATCAAAGAATAGTTGCGATAGAATAGATATTACTTGAAATACATTCTAAATAGATCTCTGGCGGATCTCCGGCGGAGGTCCGTCGTGCTTTTTACTAGTATAAGAATAACTAAAAGAGGGTTTAAAGAAGAATATCGATTAGTTTTTCTATTTTGCTGAAGGGTACTATTACTTGAATATCAATTGAATTATCCTGCTTGTAGCTGCGTCGCACCCTACTATTTGGGCTTCTCACAATATTAGTATATTGCTATATATGCGACGCTTTTGGTAGGTATATACTTACTTTTGTTGTTGTTGTTGTTGAAGGAAATAACTTTAAAATATTAACTTGTTTAGTATATATTTAGTATATATATATTACTGAATTGGGTTAAGCGTTGTTATAATCCAAGGTTGAAATCACGTGAATATATCTCAATTAGGATAAGCGCACGACGCGTCCAGAGCATACTTAGTATATATTAAGTATATGCTGAGAGAAAATTCTAACTATATCCGCCCTAGTCAAAGAGCTCATCCAGGGTAGGGGATTGCGCCACCAAAGCTCAGCCAGGGTAGAAAAAATGCGGGGCTCTCCCTAGCGTGACTCTCTACCCTGGCCGAGCTTTTTTCTACCCTGGATGAGTTAGAACCCGCAACATAGTTGATACTCTCCTAGCCTGCACAGTTTACATAGCATAGCACAGCAAAGGCGGGGAAAGCCAGACCTAGATAAAGCAGTCAATCAATAGTTCGCCTAAGTGTATGGCCACTGTGGCTTGACCCTGAATCAAACGGGTCGCACAACGCAACGCATACGGAATCCTCCGCCGCCCATATCGAACGCCACCTGACCTCAACATTAGACATTAGGGTAGTAGAACGCAAATAAAACCCCTGGTAAAATTCCCGGTATTCCGGAGTGTCAAGAACAAGCTATTGATGTTCCAGATTCTGTCCTCAAAGGACTTACCATAATTTGTATCAAGATTAGGAGGCTTTTCTCAGTCACGTCATCTCGACCTCCTACAATTTCCAGTTCCTATTGGCCGAGCACGTCAACTTGAGATCAGATCAGTTCTTGGCCTTGTGTTGTGGATTAAAATGAAATCAGGGGGAAATCGTGGTAGCGACCCGAGAAACTCAGTTTCTTCCTTTCCACTTATTTGGCGTTTTACCTGTCTGCGCAGGTGCTGCCGACGCGGGAAACCCCATACTAAGACTGTAGTTCCGGCCAAATCCCAGAAGGCGTTTCTTGTGGGTTTCTGCACAAACGCCTTGGTTCTGACCCCTTTCTCATTTTCATTCTCCACCCCACAAATATTTCCCCAAGATGTCTCAAAAGTGCCCTAAATTCATCTATATTGTTTAAGAAAGTCGCGCCGGAGACAGTGCATTTGGAACACACATAATATTCACAACTCTTTCTGTTCATGCAAAACCTTATCCCTGCCTAGCTTATCTTCCTAGTATATGACATATATCTGTGGGCCACCTCCTAAAAAATTCTTCCCTTTCACCATTGAACGACATCGATTCTTCTTTACAATGGCGAGGTCACAAGTTGACAGAGTGCAGCAGCATAGTCTAGTCGTGTGGTCGGTGGTAATGACCTCATTGGCGGGTATGTTCAATAGGAGTAGAGTCATGTGGAAAGGGCTCGGCTGACTGTTTTTGCTTCATAGCCCTCACGGTGACCTTGCGAGTAATCTCAAGAATGATTGTCACTCGTAAGTTAGCAACGGACGACTGGATAATGATTGCTGGTTTGGTATGCCGTTTCAGCCCGCAGTTGCTCAATGATTGGTGACATCCGAACCTAATTCACACAGATTTTTACTGGCTGCTATTTGTTTGAAATCATCTACGGCTTACGGTTTGGAATTGGGCTTCACGGCTCTAGTCTTACCCTGTCAGAAATGGAGTCACAACTGAAGGTAATTTAATATCCTCACGAACAAAGAAACTTAGATTCAGGACAGGGCTTATTTCCGCAGCTCGTTCTATCAATCCAGTTAACATACCCCGCCATCGTTTCCACCGTCAAAATCTCTATCCTCTGTTTCTATCTGAGACTAGGTAAGTGAGCATGTAGACTTTAAACTATAAAACAGAAGGTTTCTGATATGTATATCTAGCCACGAACGATAAACTTTTTCGGAGACTAACTTATGCCACTATTATTTTCATCGTCGTATTTTTCCTTCAGACAGAAATAGTTACAACCCTACAGTGCTTCCCTATCCAAATGATGTGGGATCTAACCGGTCAGGCTAAAGGCCACTGTATTAATTCAGAGGCGTATTTTTACTGTAAGTCTACATCTTATAATTTTCAGAAGCATCCAAAGCTCTAATATAACTGTATATTATAGTTGTTGCAGTGTTTAATATCTTATTAGACATTTGTGTTTTAATATTACCAATCAAAATCCTCAGACATATACAGAGGCCGACAAGAGATAAAATTGTTCTATTCGCTGTTTTTAGTTTCGGTGCTCTAGCTTGCATTGCTAGGTTTGTTCTTCTCCATGTGCACCTCCCAGTCTCTATCGATCCGGAAAAGCTTACTCTACTTTACATAGTATGATTCGGCTATACACAATTCGAGTCTTCACATCCTCCAAAGATAAATTCTACGACGGCACTCCAATTAATATTTGGTCGATGATCGAGATTAACGTTGCCATTATTTGCGCCTCTGTCCCAGGCAAGCTGCTCTCCCTTTTCGAACGAGTCGCTCACTAACCAGCCTTCCTCCTAGCTTTGAAACCCCTTTTCTCTAAATCAGTCCGCGAACGCACTATGAACTCTAAATACCATCCTAGTATATTTAGCGGGAGAAACAGCCACCCTATGATACCACTTAGTGATCATCACAAGAATGATCTCTCTAGCTTTCGCGACAAGGAAAGTGGTTATAAAAGTCACGGGAATGTTTCTATAAACCATGATTCTGGAAGCCAAGATCAAATTATCCCATCTAAACCTGGAATAGAGGCATAGAAGGAGTTAATAGTTTAGGAGGCATATCTCGAAGTATGTTAGGAATTGTAATCGTATAGTTCTTTTTTCCGCTTAACATCCTATAAAATTCAACATACGTTCCTCGTTCACAGAAGAATTTCCTTACGGCTTGCAAGCTCACGAGCAGAACATCTCTTTGAATTTTTTTTTTTAGATCGCTTGGGGGAGGCATGTTCCTGCTGGTTTACTTCCTCCTTAATAGAGTTCCAGTTCACCTTGCATTATGCATGGCTCTAGAGAGCACACCAGCAAAGCTGGCCATCCAGTCTTGGAGAGCTGTGGTATAGTCGGCTCTACGCACCTTCTCATTGCAGATATCAATGGCGCGATTGGTCTTGAGTGCGCTTTGTCCACACTTGTTAGGCTTCCAATGGATTCTGGAGGTCGAGTGTACCATTCGAATCATCTTCTGGGAGAGCATCATGGAGCTGATGAGCCTAGATGATTGCCAGACTCCAAGGACCGCGTGCGGCGCATCAAGGCTTGCCGAAGGCCTGAAGTAAGATTATACTGATGTACCAATCGATTTGGCACTATTTGGGACAATATTTGAGGACCAAGAGGGGGTTCCAAGCGGAATATGCAGGGCTGAGGAGGGTATCAGCGACTGTGCGACTCTTTCAGCATCGGAATGGTCTTGGGTAAGAAGCAAGCTGTCCGGTTAGGCAGGCCATCTGAAGAAGATGAAATCATACAATTCGACTTTGTCGAAAGTGAGGCTTGATGATATCATAGCATTATTCCAACCCTTGAGAAGTCGCGCTCAACTAGATCTCTTGTAGTCTCGCTTAAATCCGGATGAATGTGCCTGGCTGACATCCTGAACCAAGATCTCCTAGTTTATTTAAAGGGATGAAGAGGTTATTGGACCTCTTCATTGTATAACATAGAATTTCCCTTACTCTCCGTCACAGCCCGGGAAGATCTAGGCGGAGAAACATTAAATATTTGAGCGGTTCCAGCTGAACATGTCTAGTTAGTAACAGTGTTGGCAACCTCACTCTTCTCTGTACCTCAATTGACCAACGTGACAGTGGACGATAAAAGGTCAACAACGCCTTTAGTCATGATAAGGATAGAAATTCAATGCTCCTTACTACCTATTTTCTAATATGATCATACACTTTATCGTCTCCCAAGAGACTGTTGTCACGAATTCGATATCACGTGTGGCCTGGGCCTGGGGCTCGGTGTAATAGGCGGATGTTGCCTGAGGGCAGCAGGAGGGATCACAGTATAGCAGAATCGGTGGTAAAGAACGAGGCTCACTTTATGACAGAGGTGAGCGGAAGTAGATTGTTTGGTCTAGGTATATCGTACCGATTCTCTCAAGACTCAAGCTTGCCTTCCAAGAGAAGACTATAGCTCTGTATTTATTCTTGCCCTTAAGACCCTCGTACGACTGTTCTGTAGTCCCCCTCCGGTGTCTCCATTGTCTAGACTTTCGGGGCTTCCGAAAAGGTTCTGATATTCGGAGTCGTCAGAGGTCTAGAATATATATTTAATTTATTTGATTTGTTATTATTATTATAGAACCGTTTGTACATTTGCCAGAATATAGGGTAATAGTGTATACTGAATGCAAGTATGCCGTCTTACCCGGTCACGTCGACATTCATTTAAGGGACGAAAATACGCATAAATATACCCAAGGAGAGTAGAGGATTAGTAGTCCAGGAGATCCAGAAAATTCAAGGTTTAATAACAAGTAGGGCAGATTTAAATAGGTTAGTTCCCCCCCCCCCCTATCCCAGTATTACAGGAGCCCAGGACAGGTGGCAAGAAGTGCCAGTTGCCCAACGAAGCCGGAAGACCATGCCAATATATCAGTTGCCACCGACAGATGATCCAAGAGCATTGTCGCCAAGTACATCAATGGAAGAACCCGCAGAAGAAGGCCAGCCCGAGATAGGGAGGGAAGTACAAGTGCCGTGGCGGACCGGCGTCCATTGCCAGCATTTTTTCATCCGTGGACCAGGAGCCCAATTTTTCGAGATTCAAGCAGCAGAATCCCGTCCCGTAATCTTATCCGGAGACGTTGATCTGGAGGCGGCCAAGACCGGGTTAAAGCAAGCCATGCAACAAGCAGAGGAGGACATACGGCGTCAGATCACCGAACCGGAAGCAGCCCGGGAGCCAAATCTATGGTTACGTTGAGTAGGATGGGTTGAGCATTCACAAGGGTTTGACCGTATGGAATTACGAGCATTGGTTGCCCCGGTTGGGGACGACGAGCCAGAGTTGGAAGTGTTATTGTCGGATCACCCGTAACGCTAAGCACGACATGTAATTCTTCATGATACGTGGTATGCCAGTTGCGTTACGGGTGATCCGACAGTTGCTTTGGCGCGACCATGTCAAATGACAGCTAAGAATCATTGCTCTATGTTGTATATATGTGAGAATTATTAGTTGAGTTAAATAGAGATCAGTACGATTGTCAAGGAACCCGCTCTTTGCCCCGCTTGTACGCTGCCCGGACTACTATCAGCCGGGCTAATCTAATAGCGGCCGAGTATTTCGAGGTTTAACGCTCGGCTTCTCTCGGCTTCTAACCCCCCCCCCCCCTTTGACGTCTTTCATTCCCAAAACAGCCAACTCACTAATAATTGCAATCTTGTACTTATCGTCTTGTAGCGGATTGTCAAATAATGTAATGCAAAACAATAATCATTTCCGCCGGATTTGTCGCACCCACTTGACTTCTTCGACCCATTGCCCTTCATCCTCCCCGCTCTCTTCTTCATCTGTCTCTTCTCCTATGTCCTCCCCCCTCCTCTGCCTCTTTTGTGGGTCCTCTTCTTCTGCCTGCCACTCTCCATGCTCTTTCCACCACTCCTTGGGCGCCTTAATCATCTCTCTTACGACCTGTACGGCTATCTTGGCTCGTCCTCTACAAGGAACGCCTGTATTAACAATTGCTGCCATACTGTAAGGGTTTAGCATAGGAGTAACCTGTGTCACGCTGTATATTCTATCATGGTGGAGGGGTTATCACCACCCCACCCAAATTCAAGCTCTTTCTTTCCTTCCTTAGCGATTAGTTTATCGAATGATAATACTATTATTTCACTGGCGAAAGGCCTACGTTATATTGAAGAATTCAGTGATATTCGATTGCCTAGGTAAACGTGGGTTTTAGCTGGTCATGACACATACCCCAAATATTGCTCAGTCATCATGATACTGACCAACTGTCGAACGGCATATTGGGCTTCTGATTCACCTCACTTCGACTGCAAACTAGAAGCTGTTTTTCTTGATTTGCATACAGCTGAAAACGCGCAAAAAATCCATGGAAGATACATTCTATATTAAATCATTTTGTAGAATAATATTCATATCTACAATACAATCGATGCGGTTTCCGCCGTGTTTCCGCCTTTGCAAGTGCTATATTTTGGGTTATATCATAACCGATAGCAAAAAGGCCTATATTCCAGTAGGCTCGCCCCTCGAACCTATAAACTAGAATTAAAGTTTCAAATGTTGCTACTATTTTTCAGTATCTGTAACAAAACAAATCACTCTCCGTACTCATGAGGTCTCGAATCTTGGTACCATCACCGAGTGGCAGTGGCAGAACATCATCTAGGGAAGGGATCGGAGCAGGCGACATCAAATCGTGATCTAATGGTCCTGTATACTGCATGACTCGGCGGCCGTGATCTACCTGTTGCCACATCCACCATAATCGATCGACCTGGGTATGATGTAAGAAAAAGAGGGGATCGTTTGGAGCTGAAGCAGGCACCCAGTCTCCACCCATACCGAGTGGGATGTCATTATCTGCACTACCTTCCAGTTGTGTCAGGAAGTCGAAGTAGTCGTTTGCTTGAAGAACGCCTCTCACAGCAGTAGGTGAGATAGTTGGGCCGGTAAAAGGGCTTCTAAATAATCTACCAAATCCTCTCGAAAGGCAGTGGGGTTTGATTTTGTCCCCTATAACGCGAACTTCGTACATGCTGAAAGGCCCATTGCGGATGCAGGACCCGTTGAAGAGGGATCTGTCTTCCTCTGGACCACCGTCACCTCCAAACCCATGCTCCGCATCAAAGACTGGTGCACTTGAGAGATCCTCATAGTCGAGGCTCCAGTCCCAATATAGAAGATGTCCCTGATAACCACATATTTCCTTCAGCGCCTTCTCATATCTATGGATGAAGTAACGATGCCACGGAAGGAAATTCGGGGTTCGGTGATGATTGGGGGGATTCTGAGCGTGGATCCATGGAAAATCATCAGAAAGCTTAGCATTAGGGTCGAAATCGAGAGCGGATGGTATCCTATGAAGACATAACGCGGCAGCGATATATTCTGCCTTTTCTACATCACTAACAGTTCGCCACTCGCGTCTTACCACAGGGTTCGTGCACGAGGGTTCTAGTGATGGGGTCGGGTGAGAAACAATTATCTCCGTCGTAACAAGTCCAACTATGACGAATAGAGCGGTTGTTAACCCTCCGTAGAAAAGACACTTTGAAATATAGTGATTAGATCGGTGTGTGATGGGATATTCGCTCTTAGTGTCACCATATTCTCCTGGAGCCACAGGAGAGTATCTTGGAGGCCGCCCAAAGAGCATTTTCCTTCTGTTTTTCGTACGGCTTCACCGTTCTCTGTAAACTCGGGGTAAAAGATGGCTCTGTCGCTTTGAAGGAGGGTTGTGTAGGAGAAATAGTTCAAAGTATCACAAAATACACGACGCAAGAGATTTCCTAATCAGGGCACCTTACATATGTGCCAAGGCTATAGCTGGCCTGAATGGTAACATTGAATGTTAGGGCTAATTGCATGGGCGCATTTTTTGTGACATGCATATGGGTTACATTATTTAAATCTAATATGCGCTAGCGCTGACGCATAGAGGAATACACCTGTCATAGCCGGGATTAAATTGATGATTAGCATAATTCTGTTGCAAGAACGTACTGCATATGCTCGAATGTGGCACTATAGATGGGAAATGTATACAAAATGGATGGTGACGACATCATTATTGACGGCAGATTGACATTTTGTTGTGAGCAAGCAGAAGTCGGCTCCCTCAAAACACCTCGGGAAGGAATCTATGCTTCCGATTAGCTAAATGACGTACAAGTAAGCTTAAAACAATATTTATCCTGGAAATTTTGTCCTCTGCCTAGGAATGTCCCTAGAAATTGCATCATGTCGTTGGTTTAGTCGTAGAATCCTTCCTACCTAGCCGACTACCTAACTCGAGCAGCAGAAGTCAGCTCCTCGAAAACTGCTCGGGAGTGAAACTATGCTTCCGATTAGTTAAATGACGTACAACTAAAACCTTAAAGGGAATTTATCTTAGAAATTCTAGGCTTCTGTCCAGGCATGTCCTCAGAATTTGTATCGTGTTATTGGCTAAATCGTAGAATCCTTTCTTGGCGTTTATATTACATAGTAATCTACCTAACTTAAGCAGCACATTGGGAAAAGTCAAGGGAAAGTGGCAAAGGATTTATTCCCTGCTTTGGTGCGACGTAGCTCGCCATCCTGATGCTCCTTTTATATTTCTGTTGAAAAACTTTTCTGTGAGAGTGATGCCCCATGGGTAAAGTGAAGCGGGGGTAAGAAGTATGAGCAGGGGCGGCGCAAAAGGCGGGGCGGGTGGTAAGAATATCAGGATCTTATTTTTCATAAGCATGTTAGGGTAGCAAGCAAAACATCGATTAGCAGGTCGTTTTGTGTTGATGAAGTTACCCTCTTTGAGGATTCTTGATTTAATAAAGTGCATCCCAAACGGATCATTCAAATCATCATCATGCATACAATATAGCAGTAATCTCAGATTAATACAGTGCTTAAGTTACAAAATCGACTTCGCCGTTCGTGTGTTCTGCAACTACCTTTTTGCTCTCTGCATACCTCTGATCTACCCATTGACGGATGGATGTCCAATCACGGCAGGTGTGCCACCGATTTGAGTCGATGTAGTTACGGCCAATACCTTCTCGAAAGCGCGTCGGAATGGGAGTAATATCGCCCTGACATTGCACAAGTTGGCGGAGATGGTCTATGCAATGATCTGGGTTGAGAAAAACATGTTAATGGTGCTAATTTGAAGGGGAGCGCGTCGAGCCTACCACGGTGCACTATCCCATGGATGGGGGACTTGTCAGTATAGTAGTCTGGGTAGAATGACATCCGAAGGAAGTTCTGCCAGAATGCTGTTAACCTTTATTTGTAGATGAGGATTAAGAATTCTTACCAAACAGTGTAAAGTATGCTGTGCGTCAAACCTATTTTGGGCAAAAAACGATGAATCAGCTATCTCCTTCTCACACAATCTTTTTATATCGGGGGATTCTAACCCAGCAATGTAGCTTTTTGTTGAAGGGTCCCAGTACGCATGATACTCTTCGGCTCCAAAGGCTTGTATAGCTTCGTCCTCAGATAACACCCAATATCTTCCTATAAATGATCAAAAAGAGCATGCATATTGTTTCTTACGTAGGCATACCTTTTGTCAAAGCATGCCAATTATCATCGATTTCCTGAGAGGGTTCTCCAATATACCTTGGTCCATTGTGCGGCTTAGGGGAATACATTGTACCGTTTGGATAGAATCTTGGGCTGCCTTCAAATAGCACTTTGTGAGTCTTGATTGCTGAAAGAGCTGGTTCTGTAATGGTTCTGTAAACTCAAGTATATGATCCTAGATTTGACGCTAGGTACTTACTGAAATCGGTTTGAAAACCTGCTTGAAACGTATCTTTTTGGACGCCGCTAGTGGCTATGACGCGAATGTCACGAACGAGAATGAAAGCATTCACTAGTAGCGAGGATCCGAAAACTATCCATAGAACCCTCATTCGAAACCGAGATGATTGCGATTGTTTGTGTTTGGCATTTCGATATGAATCGGTGTCGTCAGAACTCTCTTCTTGGTACTCTTTTGGCTTGAGAGGAAGGTATTCTTTACTGGTGTACATCGTTCCCAGGATCGAGGCACAACTGATTACAAGACTATGGTGGTAGAACGCAAATATAGTATATGACTCAAATGTCAAATGAAAATATGAGCGGGCAGTTCTGAAGAAGATTTGTAGAGGCAGTTCGTTAATGCGTGAGACTTTCCACGAGAACTCAGGATTGCTTGACGATCAGGAATCCGCAACGTGCGTCCGTATATTATGTTAACCGTATTAGTTCTAGGCGAAAACTGGATGTTGGCATTACTCAGAAATAAAATGCTTCTTGTTTACGAAGTTTCCTCCTCCCAAATCAAGGAAAGGCAGAAGATCTTTACTTCAGACTGCAGCAAGGAACGACAAGGATTAGAGCAATAGATGGAGAGAACCATAACCGTTAGTAGAGTGAACAATCCTTCAACGCATGCAGTCATACTGGTTCTCCTGTAGCTAGCTAGGCTACGCCGCAAACTTGATTACATAAGGTGCAATACCAAGAATACTATAACGTGGTTTATCAGCGAGTCGATCATATCAGTGAGCCGATCATTTAAAATACATACAAAAAACGTCTGTGCATAACCGTGCACTTTCTTTCTTTATTAATATAAAAGGCTATAATTAATAATATAAAATTATTATAATATAATTAACTTATAATTAAATTCTTAAATGCTTATTAATTATAATTACTTAGTTTTTTAAAAAAGCAAAGAATAAATTATGAATACAGGGGTAATTTTAAGCGAATTAGTTAATAAACTTAGCGAGTCTTTGAAAATTAAAATCCTACTTATTTATATAATAATAAAACTAAATTTTAAATTTTATTATTTTACATTAATAAAGAAAGAAAGTGCACGGTTATGCACAGACGTTTTTTGTATGTATTTTAAATGATCGACTCGCTGATAAATCACGTTAGTTAAAAATCCCTCAGTGCATGGAGTCGGCCCGCTTCCTTGCAAATCGGGGGCAAACTAAGCAGCTCTTTACTAAGGACGTTACACTCGGGATAATACTTCACCACTACCCAAATAAGCCAGCTTTCCATGCTTAGCTTCCAGGTTCCCCTAAACTTGACCTGGCAACAAGTAGATCTTTCTCAAATTTTCGATGGAAGTACAGAAGAAGCAAGCATCTCATCACGAGGGCCAAGGGTTTATATTAGAAACTCGTGTGCGTCAGTAAAACAAGGATTTTTGACATAACTTATGGATAGGATCGTACGAGAATTTTTCTGCAGCCCTTTGAGAGCTGATATTACTGAACGTCGCGTGCAGGCAAATTCGAATACGGTTTCGAGAAGTGGGGTATCGAGAATTGTAAAATCCTATAAGTAGGTATTAATATTTCTGTTGTTGGTCTTCAGCCTTCCTACAACTATCTCTCTCAATTGTTTTCAAAGATCTGAAGAACCACCCACATTGCAACCTTCCAGTTACAAACCACGTTGAAAATGCAGCTCACTCAAATGGTTACAGCCAGTCTCTTGGCCCTCGCAGTGACTGTGGGAGCAGTATGTTACTTATACCCACGTCGTGTTTTAGAAGGGAGGAATAAGCGTATTTCTTTCTAACTTTCGTTTCCAGGCACCTGCTACTGCCCCCGAGAAGCTTGCTCGAGATGTAAGTTCAACTGAAATAGTCTTCGTTTGTTTATGGCGTCTACTATATAACTGACCTGTTTCTCGAGCTAGGAAAATATTAGGATATATGTAATTGTGATTCCTTGACATAGTAGCAGCTTCGTATTTACTATTTTAAAGGATCGTAGTGACGCAGCCGACGCTTCTGTAAGTTTAAGCTTCTAATTAAATGTGACATCTATACTAATAATTGTATAGGGGCCGCCTTGGAAATACGTAAGTTGTGACTTCTTAATAAAATAGTAGATTAATACTTATTGTTTATAGGATCGTCGCGACACCGAGGTATGTGCGAGCTTTGTACTTAAACTATAAGACTAAAACTAATAATAATAATAATATAGGGCTTTCCTTGGAAATATGTAAGTTGTAGCTTCTTATAGACCAGATTAATACTAACTGTTTTATAGGATCGCCGCGACACCGAGGTGAGTTCGAGCTTTATACTAAATTATAATACTAATACTAATAATAATATAGGGCTTTCCTTGGAAATATGTAAGTTGTAGCTTCTTAATAGAGTAGAAGAATAATACTAATTGTCTTTTAGGACCGCCGCGACGATACAAATCTGAAATAAGTCGGTTTTCGGGTGATACGTTCGCTGGGTTCTTTATAAGCCTTAGTGTAGTAGAATTTGGAGACTCTATCAGCTGGAGAGAAGGCGATGAGAATACCAGAGCCATTTGTATCGCAGATGGTATCAAAGTATTGCTTGGCGAGTGAAAGTTCGTGTGTCTTGATTACTGTGAGAAGAACGCTGCTTTACAAGTAACAAGATACTGCAATCCGAGCATACTACAATATCTTCTCAATGCTGGCCGTAGTGAGGAGTTTCTGTGCACTTCACTCCGCTTCTAATAAGCTGTTGCTTAAACCTCTTCTTTTTATACCTGTGTAGCCCATCTAGGGTCTTGGCGATTTTCTAGAAATCAGTATGCACTAAGTAGACCAAGATCGACGAAATTCTTCCATAAGCAAACCGTAGATACTAGTTTCGAATCCGGGAAAGGGATTTGTGTATTTCGGGCGGGGACGCCGTCTTAAACGTGTTATCTGACATTGGTAGCTGAAGCTCATCGAGATCAGGTCAGTGTATTAGATAGGTAGTATTGGCGATATGGTAATATATACTACCCCCCCACCCCCCCCCCGGTTTAATTGCTATTTCGCCACTTTTTTAAACGTGATATTGCCACACGCTGGAACCTTATCTATCACTCCATGCCTCTCACTACCTTTGCACTAGAAAATGAAGCTATTCAGAGATCAACGGATTACATTTAATACTTTGTAGGCCTACCCCGAGCATTAATCACAGCCCGACAGCGCCGCCACCAGCTTTCATACAAAGTCTCAATATAACTATCCAGAACAGCTTCCCAAGCCTCCGTAATTATCATCCAAAGCTGTGCCAATAGAATCCTAGCAGGATCATATTGGGCATGCCAATAATGCTCCTGGATCTAGTTTTTCATCCAATCCCACATATGTTCAATAAGATTTAAGTCTAGCAAGTAACGTGGGAAGATCTAAATCAGTATATGATACTAGAGAAGGTATAATTATCTTCCGTACAATCTGTAGAGTTTGGTATTATCGTGTATAAAGATATAATAATTATCCTTATACTCTCAAAAGAAGGTTTGAATTTGACTAAGGATAAATATATTATACTTAGCTGAATTTATATTTCCTTTACATTTCTCCTAAAAGTGTGTAGGTCCTTTGTAACCATTAACGATAGTGCCATGAAACATCTAGGCAAGCTGCCTCAAATATTTGTGCTACGAATTTTAGACGTCTTTTACCTCATTTTAGTCTTCCTTTACAGTTATATACATCTTCGTATATGCTCCACCCATTATCTAAACCTTATTAGAGAACATTTATTTATATAACCTCTCCTAGGTCCATGTAATATCATCTTATATAAAGAGAAGCTGTTCCCTTGTAATATTAGGATCTTTAGAAAACCTTTTCTTATATATAACTTATTATATATACCTAAGAAGTTTAAATACTAAGTTTATAGCCTTTTTACTTACAGTAAAAGGCGAATTGAGTATCGCTAAACTTTCAGGTAACTACTTTTAGCGAGATCCATTTCCAGACTTTTGTAGCTGTGCACGTCAGAACGCGCTTTTCGCCTGATTTTAACTTGTAGGGCGACAGCGATAATCCGTCGTGCCTCGTCCTGCTTCGAGCACCTGCTCCCTCGTCCTGCCTCGAACACTCGACAGTCTGATCTCCTACTGTCAAGATCTATATTTCTGGTCCTGCGACTAATCGTACGTGCCTGATTTTGCAGAGAGCTGAAACCTATGGCTTCTACTTTATGGGTCGCGGGGTTGAATTTTATGGCCAGCTGCGCCCATTTTCATTGTTTCAGCGCGTTCAATGTTGCCCAGCACTACCTCGAGGTGCCTGGAATTCCCTGAGGTTGGCTCTTGCAAGTATCTGGTTCAGACGCTATTGCTGCCAAGTCCCATTTTTACCTTCAGAACCACGGAGCCGGAGCACGGCTGCAGCAGCTGACTCAGGCAGCTTCGATAGCCGTAATTACCCATCATCAAAGAAACCAGGTCAGCCCACAACTATCCCAAGCTGATCCTAAGCCGACCTGCAGTCTTCCTGCATACGAGCTCTGCAAGTGGTATTTCCCAGTGACACCACCACCACGCCATGCTATACTCGTGTTGAATGACGGCAAGTCATAAAGTTGCGAGTTGAATGCATCATACTTTCAACTTCACTCAGTGCTCCACCAAACGAGGATCGATAGATTCACAGGAATCGTAGCAATATGGATTTCATATTTCAGACGAATATAGTTAACCAAGATTATTTTAATGTTCCTCTGGATAGCCACATGACTATCGATATAGTCCGCTTTCCGGTATGTTCGATATAGTAATGATATTTCGCATCGCTAAACTCCGAAGGGTTCTAAAGAGCCACGCGTGATCGAGAATTCACGCAAGGGTATTAGTGATAAGGACATCAACGATTGGATTTTGCAGGTATGTATGGCTTCCACCATATTAATTAGAATGTTGCTAAGATTATTAGGAAGGCTGTTTTCGAAACCATAGAGTAGAATCAAATGTAGTGAGCCGATCGAGACTTCTGTAGGCTATTTATCATCTGACCAAATAACATTCCTGAATCTGACCTTCGAGACCTGCAGCATATGTCGAGGAGTTGGAAGGGATAATTGCCTTCCTATATCTGCACCGTCCATGCATTGCATCATGCGAGCATGGCATATTCCAGATATATTTTTCAGAATTCATGTCCAGAAATATCAAGCAGTTCTGCAATTCGATATTCCGGACGCAGATTCAAAACGAGGTAAAGCCCTTGTTTCCTTGTTGAAAACTATAACTCATCAAGTTAAGGAGTCATTATTCGAAGTGAAGCTCACTGGCCCTGGGATTATTTTCTTTCGATATCGTATCACAAAACGTCTCGTACAACCTACGCCATATGCATTGGGCCTGATGCATCGGAGGCATCAAAAATATTCGCCTATTTGCGTTATCACATTGATCTGACTGACCATTTCTCGATAATACCAGCTGCATTTAGCGACTTCGCATGCCACTATGGAAACGGCTTCAATCGCGACCATGACTCTGATATCAATGATGCTCAGCGCCTTGCGGAAAATGATATATACTTGGAGGCGGATGGACATAGCTCCGCATTCGTGCGCTTATACTTCTCTACGAGCATGACGATCAAGTCTTTCATGCGAGACGCGTAATCGGGGTCGTCGTCTCTGATGGGAATCTCTCCTTTGGCGCGGTCAATCGCGCAGTCCAGGTCCTCGATGGCGCCAGTCCTTGAGAATATGGCGTAGCGGATAAGACTGGCCAGCTGCGTGGGCCGAGCACTGTCCTCCACGTCTTCGAGCCGGCGCAGCTCGTCCAGGTCCATGTCTTTGAATGACTGCCAGCCGCCGTCCACTTCCCTAAAGTATTCTAGACGTTCCAAGTCCCAGGAAGGAGCGCTGCTGCGGCTGGATTCCGCCGCTAGTGGACTTGGGCAGTCACTGTGACTGGAGCTGGCTTGCATTTCGGATAGGCCAGGAATCGCAAGAGGGTCGCGGGGGACCGCTTTGAGAAGAAGCTTGACTTCTTTGCCTTCCCCAGTGAAGCCAGAGGCAGGGAATGTTCGCGAATCTTGAGCTTCAGGCTGCTTCTCCTGGGCTCGAGCTGAGAGCTGGGGCCTTTGAACGATCTCCATCTCCATCTCCATCTCTTCCCGGCGTTCCCGGTTTCTCTTACGGAGAGCTGCAACTTGTAAAGCTAGATTTCTCAGCTCTTCTTCCTCATTTAAGTCCTGTTCCTCTTTCTCTTCCTGCTCTAACTCCCGTAGCAGACGTGCTCTCCTCGCCTCTCGAGCTTCTCACCCCTAAACCATGCCGTTGTTACTCCTGGAGTCTACAAGGGCGCAGCACGTCACTTACATTATTCGTATTTGTGGAGCTTGACAACCGCCCTTCCACTCCATCGTTTGTTGAATTTGGGTGGGCTTCGCGCTGCGCGGCAGCTACAAGTGATCGTTGTTCGTTTTACATTGCAATCGGTCAAAAGTAGCTACTTCACACCAGAATTTGCGAACAAATAAGCCAAATTTCTTGTCTAGAGTCTGGAGTAAAGGATGATGGAAGAGCAAAAATATAAGGTTGAAGATCTGGCAGGGCTGTGTACAAAACTATCGGTGCTGTCGATACGGTGCGGATGCCTGGTGGATGAGGCTGGCTAATGCGACCTATAGGCTACAGCCATGTGTTGGTATTTTGAATCTAACTCACCGAAAAGTAAATTGTTGATTGGTAAATGGTTTCAGCCTCATTAGGGCAGAGACTAGTGCAAGGCTCTGCATAAGCAACTGCAGATATGGACGGCGAATAAAAATACATTCATTCTCCAGGTGGCAGCAGCTATCGGGTGCCGAAGGCAAGTTGTATACTCGTAGAGCAGTCCGCTGCAGATATGAGGTGCCAGATTTGCTGAATCCCTCAAGGGTGAAAAGAATTTGGCCAGTTGTTCGTTTGGCTGTGATTGCTATCACGAATTTTATACGTTTTCGTCCGATTGCGGCTGCAACTGGGCACGAGAGTGGAGGGAGCGTTGTAAACCCACTATACCTTCTGCACCCTCTTTGCAATTTTTTTTAAATATCGCATTTGTATTATTTTGTAACTGTTGTAGCGATCTGAAGAAATGCGACGATGCTTGCAGAAACGCTGATTAGATCAGTCATGGTGATGTAGTAGGTGTCGTGCTATATTGTCACTATATGAACTGCTCTCAACGCCTTTGCCAAGTTATTGTTGTCTTGTGTGCCGATACCGGGCTTCTCTCGGCAGTCTTTCGACCTTTACGGACTCTGTCATCTATAAAGTCATCTTCGAATTCGTCAGAAATTTTGCAAGAGGAGCGGATTCCGTCGATATGTGAGGCTAATCGAGTCAAAAAAGAGTGTATTTCATCAAGAAGAAGATGACCTCTAATTTACAGGTGGGCTTTTAGAGCTTAAGTCCGTGTACCCCCATCTCGCCCACCCCCTATCTCGCCTACCTGAAAGTGGCCCGTGCTTACACCGCTTTTTCCTCAACACTTAAAAAATTAAAAATTAAACCTAATTCAAATCCTTAGTCCTTTTAGTTCCTTATTCTTATACTAAATATACCTCGATATACCGAAGATGACGTAGCTATAGCTATTAAGGCTATCCTGAACGGCCAACCTAAGCGGGCTGCAAGTCGAGACTAAGTTACGGTTAGTCTAGCTAGCGTCACGTGATGGCGCTAAGTACGGTCCGACTATAACGAACGCGTCGCGTAGAGATTCTCTTTCCTTTCTTTCTTCTTTAGCTTTGAATTGTCGAATAAGAGACCTTTCCACCCTGCACTGCGTGCCCTGAATTGTGTACTCGTGACAATTTAAATATAACCCTTATAACGTACTATTCTAAACGTCTTTCCTTGACGAGCCTTTTTCTATATATCAGATCCTGTTACTGTTACTGCCCTCTTGGTATAGTATAGTTATTTCCCTCCCACAGTAGTAGTTTGAGTATAATATTTAGAAGTGCTGGAATTATTCTAAAAATCCTTTCTCCGAATGAGAATTATTGGAATACAGCCTGCAACCCCCCCAGCATAATAGTCAAATACGAAAGTCCCGTCCCCGCAATCGCAAACCCGTCCTGAATTCCCCGCTCATTTCTCCTACACCACACCACAGCAAAAATCAAGCAACAAGTTGCAAAAACCACCTCGATCACAAATACCTTCGTCCAACATATATTCTCTTTCACAAATATCCCGTATCCTTCATGTGTTATTAGCTCTTTGTTGACATCAAGTCTCACTCGCAATTTCTTTGGGATCCGAGGTCGGTGATAAGGATGTTTTGGTGCGTGAGAGGGGTGCTCGATGAAGTGTCGTAGGGCGGATTTGAGGACGGGTGGGTTGGTATCAGCAGAGAAACAGTATTCTTCTGAGTCCGAGGGCGGGAGTGCGCCAATGTCGTTGGTGTCGATACTTACGTTCTTTTTCCAGTAGAGATGGAACTGTTGAAGTCAGCTTCCGAAGGATAAGTGGTGGCTCGATTTGTATCTTATCTTACCCGCACAAACTCGACGGACTCGATTTGTTTCAAAGTCGCCCAGCGAAAGATCCCCGACAGTCGGCCGTAATGCTTTCGATGCAGGACTTGGTATGAGGATTGGTCGCAGAGTGTTTTCGAGATGTCGGCATGCTTCAAAACTATCTCATTGCCTCTTGATTTGCACAAGAGGATATACTGAGCTTCTATAGGCTTCTCGTGTGTCTTGGCTCCAGTACTTTCAGATTCATTGGCCGCATTCGTTGACTTATTTTGTGATCGTCTGGAAAGCTTCACAGGGACTGGGGTTTTCACATACTCAGTCGATGAGGATGAAAGACTGCTGGAAGAGCTTAAGGCCGATGACAAACCAGCCATGCTCTCGATGTCGAGATCGATTACTGCTTGAACAAGCTTCTGTGCAGCACCTGGTGCAAATTCGATGACACTCTCTTGGAATTTGGAACCACACCTCTGTTAATATTTGTTAGAAATGCGATATATCGTAAGTAGTGTAGGTTATTGAACTTACGCATGCCCAAGTAATAGTCACTGTCTTCTCATATTGCAAGTTCTCTAATTTTGCCTCCGACTCCTTCTCAAGGACCTTTTCCTTTTCCATCTCTAAAGATTGCAAAACGGTTTCTTCCGCAGTTGACGACCCATGGGAAGGCATAGCGATGGTGTAGTGAGAATTTGCAGCCCTATTGCTAGACCGTGAAACATGATCACGGTCTTTCGGGGTGGCAATCTTCTCCGTGACGAGCTGGTCGTTGAAGTAATTATCCAGCGACTTGCCGTCTAAAGTTTTCTTGACCGACTTTGTCGAGGGACCGAGTCCAACATTGTGACTGAGTCTAGCATGGTGACCAAACCCAGCATGGTAGTCATGTATTGATTTCGGTGTGATAGCCTTGGGGGTTGGGGAGTCAGGATTTGCAACCGCATTTCTTGCCTGAGAAACATGATCACGGCCTTTTAAGGAGGTGATCTTCTCCGCGACGAGTTGGTCGTTGAAGTAACAATTAAGCGGCTTGCCGTCTGGGGTTTTCTTGACCGGCTCTGTCGAGGAACCGACTCCAATATGGTGACCGAGTCCAACATGGTGACCGAGTCCAACATGGTGACCGAGTTCAACATGGTGACCGAGTCCAACAAGGGGGGCTAGTCCAACAAGAGGGGCGGGTCTACCATGGTAGCCTTGTATTTCTTCCAGTGTGACAATATTGTTCTTCGAGCGTTCATAGTTAAGCGTCCCTATCTCACTTTGTAGGTTGTAAATCGTCATTCGAGCAACTTCTATTGATGCACCGCGTTCGTGCCCTCTCTGTGCCTCTTTTGTCCATCGTTTTATGATGTCTTCCTGCTTTCTAATTCTGCCCTGTTTGGTGTCTATGCTCTTGCAGAGTTTACACTTCTCATTCCGTGGTATCGTATTCATGACGAGCTTCATCCCACACGTCTCACCCGTGCGCCACTCCTTACTGCAGTGTTGCCTGAAATTGCCCCATTTGTAATCGTTGCAGAGCATTTGGTACTGGTCGTAGAAACACATGGCTTCACGGAAATCTGATATTTCGAAGGTAGCTTGTCGTAGACGCCTGCTGTTCTCGGAGAAAGTCTCGCGATGAATATGACTGAAGAAATTAAAGAATGATATCGAAACATAGAGGGGATCATAAGATTAAGTCTGCGAATTGACGAGGCTGTCGCAGCTGACGATTTACTAGATTGCCAAAAGCCATTTTTATGCAGGTTGACCCGCAAGGCGTTTTTACGAGAACGAAACTTGAAAACGAACGAAACTTCCTAAAACATTCCAAAGTAAGTTAACCAAGAAAGATTTATACGGAAGGGTTCGAGATATCAGAGAAAGGGTAAGATATTATATTTGAGCGAAAGTCTCGAATCCACCTAATTAGTGTACAATCAGGTCAGTTATGTCAGCGTTGCATTTCGCTTAAATTCTTGCCACTAGTCGACCCCTCCACCTATACTAGAATTAATATAATTACTTTAATTCTAAATATAATTCTTTTAAACTTACAATCATGGCACGCAAACATCCAGAGCCCCGTAAAGAGCTTACACAAGCACAAAGAGCCGACGTATAGCGCCTATACTTGAAAGGGTATAACCCGTCTCAAATTTTCCGTAAAACAGGTATACCCTATATTACTTGCAATTCTCTGATTGTACGATATACTCTATACCCTGATCCTGAGTTCAAAAATAGACCAAGGTATAGTAGACCTAAGTTAATAATTAATATAAAGCTAGAGCACTTATATAAACTATAATTCAAGAGTCTCGTATAACTCTTAAAGCTCTAGTAATATTATTTAAGTCTAGTTATTAATTATATTATTATATAGTCGTTATAATATCCAAATTCTGTAAAAAAGCAAAGTATAGACTACGCAAAAAGTTATTTTTAATTTCTTTATATCAAAAGAAGCGTCAGCTATATTATCTAGCTAAACGAACAATAAAAAGAGATAATAGAAAGATATATTAAAGTAATAAAATAATATTCGAAGTAAAAGAGAATTTATAGACTTTTTAAGTTGCTCGTGACTTTAGCAGGGAAGTAGAATATACAAAAAAGAATTTATAACCAACTTTTAAAAGTAGAAGGACTTCTATAGATGTCTAAAGTTGTTTTTGTGAAGATGAGATAAGACCTCTATATATACTTTTAAAAGGGAGAATATAATCTCGAAGTGTTATAAGTGAGTTCTTCAAAAGTTATTTATTTTATTCTATAATAGAATAAGAAGGAAATATAGAGATAAGGTAGTCATACAAGAGGATAATACTCCCTAGTATATAGCGAAGATTATTACGAGATATTTAGATAATAAGAAGGTAAACCAGATATAGTAGCCGCTATAGTCCCCTGATCTAAACCCTATAGAGAATCTGTGAAAGTATATAAAGGATATAATCTCTAAGAAAAGGCATAGAGTCAAGAGCACGTCTGAAATGAGAGATGTACTACGACAAACCTGGCCACAAATTGAGGAAGATTTCCTTCTAAAATTATGTAATTCAGTGCCTCGTAGGTAGGAAGTATATTTAAAGAACAAGGGAGGGGTAACTAAATACTAAATAGCTATAAAATGTACTTGTTTTTATATTAATAGAGTAAAATTTGAGAAAGTTATGTTTATTTAAAATATATAAGTCCGTGTACCCTCATTCCGATTACCCCCTTATTCCGATTACCCAAAAAGGTCCGTGCGCTACACCGCTATTTCCCCAACACTTTGAAATAAAAAATTTAAACTTAATTAGATTCCTTATATATTTGAAATTTATATTTTCGTACTGAAAATGGCTCGATATACAGAAGACGACATGACTAGAGCTATTCAGGCTGTTGTAAATGACAAGTCTATACAATAGGCTAGCCAAGACTCAGGTGTTCCTTATACTACACTTAATAATAGGCTAGCTGGGTCGGAGTTATATACTTAGGCTACTCGAAGTCAGCAGAGGTTATCTAAGGTTCAGGAAGACTATTTAACAGACTGGATTCTTACCCAGGAAGCTCTAGAATATCTATTAACTGAGACGATATAGCCTACTTGCCTTAGAGAAACTCATAGAGCCTCTGCTAACCCAGGTTGGCAGGTGCCACTGGAATCCTCGCCAACCTAGGTTAACAGAGATGCTACAAGCTAGGAGGCTATTCGTCTCGTGATTCCTGGAGTCACGTGTAGATCTAATTTCCCCGGCCGGGCCAGCGAAATCTACTAGAGCCCTAAGGGGCCTAGTACGGGGTTATTGGATATATATATACCTACTTTGCTCCTTAAGAGCTTCTTCTTCTCTCCTTAGCTTTAGATCTTCGAATAGGATTTGGTTCTTGCTCGCCTCTCTGCCGGCAATGCCTCACTGCCGTCTCATTAATATATACTCAAATTAAGGAATTCGCCAAGCGTCTATTACTAGTCAAAGGAGACTTAGCTTTAGTAGGAAAACATTGGCTCCAAGCTTTCCTACGAAGGAATCTAGTTTTAAAGACTAAGAAGTATAAGTCTATAGACTCTTAGTATATCAATAGCGTAACCCCAGAAATAATTAAGGCCTAGTTCTAGAGACTATATATTCTAGAAATCTAGACTATTTGTCTAGAGAATCGATATAATATAGACAAAGCTAATATTATAAAGAGTCTAGATATTAATAGGCTAGTAGTAGAAAGCTCAGAATGTCGTAGAATTCAAAGGAAATAGCCTAGTTCTAAGGCTTGGATATCTTTTATTAAGTATATATTAGTAACAGGAATAGGGCTTGATCTACTCGTGATATTCAAGGGAAAATCAGTATAATAACAGTAGTTTCCACAAGATCTAAGTCAATATAAAGGCTAGCAATTTATTACTACTTCTAATAGATGGACGACAGATACTACTGCTCTAGAATAGCTTTAAAAAACGTTTTTGTCTCAAACTTATATAACTAAGTCTAGACTTCTTATTATAGACGGCCACGGAAGTCACGAAACTATAGAATTTATATATATCTATTATATTAATAAAGTTTATTTACTTTATTTATTTTTATATATATCTTATATTCTTTAGTCTTTAGATTTATCTATTTTTTCTTCTCTCAAAAGCTACTATAGAAAGGAGCTTGGATATCTAGCTTCTATTATCGATTCAAGCCCTCTAGGCAAGCAAAACTTCCTTATTTGCTATTAGAAGGCTCGTATAAAAGCCCTATCTACTAGTAATATACAAAATAGCTAGAAAGCGACTAGTCTCTGGCCTCGAAGTGTAGCCAAGCCTCTTATGAGCTGTTTACTTCTTATAAATAGTAATCAAGATACTACTATATTATAACAAGCTCTAGAAAGCTATAATAAGTCTAGTCAAGCCTTAGAATTATCTCAGATTACCTGGAGTACGCCTAGAAAGTCAATTGAAATAAAAAATCAGGCCCTGGATTTTCAAGCTTTAGAAGACCCTGATTCTCACACTCAAAGGCTCCTATTTAGGAAGATTTCTAAGGGCTTTGAAGAGCAGGAATTTATAATAACTAGCCAGGAACTTAAAATACAGAATCTAGAAGCTAGGCTAGAAGCTACTAAGTCTAAAAAACGAAGAAAGGTCCAGACTAACGTACTTCACAAGCGAGTGGGCCACCCAAGCGAATAGGCTAATTTTCCTTGGCATTAAATAAAATCATTAAATATTTCAACAATTAATCAATTAAACTATTCTAACTCTTCTGTATTTGAATCATCAGAGGTGTCTATAACATTTGGGCAAATTCGTATGTTATGACCAGGTTGTCCGCAACATCTACAGCATCGTTTTGACGGCTCGCTTTGCTTCGTACGACCTCTATCCTCTCGCAAATTAGCTTGCAATTGTATATTAGCCTCTCTTTGAGCCTCTGAGTCTTGGATATCTTTAATTCTAACTACTTCTCCTTCTTGAATATATTGTTTTTTCGTATAACAACGTCGACTAAGCAAATTATTTGCTATACAAAGTATAGTAATCTTTTTTTATAATAATATTAATTTGTATATATAATTTATTATATCTTTTATAACTTGATTAATATCTTACAAAATTATAGTTGGCGAACTATTCTAATATTATATAACTTGATTCTTAAGATATATTAATTGAAATTATAACTCAAATATATTACTTGGAGTTTTTGGTTTCTAGATTATAAATAAAGTTAGTAATAAAGTTAATATATAAAGTCAAATATCAAGTTATAAAATTATATAATCAGAATTATATAAAACAAGTCCTATAGCTTGAAATCTTGCTTGAGTATTTAATATAGTTATTGTTATATAAAATACTATATAAAAGGCAAAAAAGAAATTCTTCTTTGAGATATAAATAATATATATATATATTAATTTCTTAATCTTAGCTTTATATAACTATTTTAATAGACTAAAATATTTAATATCAAGTAACTAAAGCTTGTAAGATAAATATAATAATATACAAAGAGTAATAATATTCTATTCTTTGTAATATTTCTCAAACTTGTATAATTAATAACTTTTGTATTTATTAATAATCAAAAGACAATATTTACCCTTTATATAACTTCTTGTATATTAATTGAAATATTTAATCTAATTTACTTCTTGTTTATTTGTTATTTAATTATTTGATATAATTATAACTATTTAATTTATTAATATAAATATATTTTTATATTAAAAAGAAAGATAAGTTTTTTTTGTAATAATAATAAATAATAGTAATATATATTTATATAATTTAATATCTTAAATTATTATAATTTATTTTCTATTATCTTATTATATTATATAAAGCTTACTATATTATTTAATTATTATAATAATTATTTCTAAGAATATTTAGCTTATTAAAAATCCTGTCTTATTAAAGTTATAAATATTCTCTTTATAAATTTTATACTTATTAATTATATTTTGTATAAGCCGAAATTATATATTATATATATTAGAATCTTTGTATTTGACTTGTTAATAATCGATTTTATATATAAAATATATAAAGAGTTATAATTATTATTATACAAAGTTTAAAATCTAGTTCTTTCTAATATATCTGCTATTGTATACTATAAGTAATTAATTTGTTATATCTTTAACAGTATTACACCAAGGAGGAAATACTCGCGAATCTAAGTCAAGAATATATTATATAATAGTTTCCTCTTCTAGTTTTGTAAGCTTTTGAGCTTTGTTGATAGTATTAAGTCGTGTAGATATACCTTGGATTCGGCGACATAGGGTTATATGAGGCACTTTATAAATTCGTGCAGTTTTACGAATATTAGCTTTAGGGTTTTGTCGTACGAATTGAACAGCTAAAAGCATGTTAGATTCATTCCACGAACGAGTCATTTGTAGTTATTTAATAATTAATATATTTAGTTGAAAAAAGTAATGCCAAGGAAAATTAGCCCATTCGCTTGGGTGGCCCACTCGCTTGTGAAGTACGTTAGTCCAAATTCTAAATTCGCTAATATCGAGGCAATATAGCAGGCACAGGAGGAGGCTAGTAGGGCTATGAGGGCTGAACAGGCTAGGGAAGACTTATATGAAGCTATTATAGCCTCTAGTAGCTCTGGTTGTATAGTAGTTGATTTTTAATATAAATGTTTTAATGTTAGTTGGGGTAGCGCACGGACCTTTTTGGGTAATCGGAATAGGGGGGTAATCGGAATGGGGGTACACGGACTTATATTATATAAGTATATAACAAAGACTTAAATAACTAGGTTATACTTAGGAGTAACACGATTGTAATTACTTTAGTTTTATTATATAACTATATAATATCAATATATATAGGCTCTAATATATAGAGATACCTTAAATTACTACCTTAAGCTTATTATAACCCCACCTCGAGACTCTAATACTAGGTACATCAAGGGACTTTGTTCCTAACTCGGCTATATATAGAAATGTTATCATACTAATAACAAGACAAAAGAGAAAGTTTAGCTCTAGACCGTCTGGGCCAACGTTAGTAAAAGGCCACCACTTGAGGTCAAGTAATTTGTTCTCCAAGTACCCAAATTGCACAACTTGCTCGGCATCTATTGCTGACTTGGCGCCAGTCAGGTAAAGTAAGCGCTCTGACACTATAGCGATAGTGGGACCGTGTAAAAGGTAAAGAGCAAATGAGTGCTTTCCCAAATCTAGAGCTCTATCAGTTCCCACAAAACGCCAACAAATGTAGAGGTGATACATACACTGCGCGGGTCTGGTTTCAAACAGTTTCCTGAACCAAGGAATTTCCTTCGTGCCAACCAATGTAAACCAAGACGCCCAGAAAAGCCAATACCATCGCCACGCCGCAGGGCTCGTTTTTTCTACCCCCTCATCGGAGTACACAGCCGGGATTAACCAATTCAGTGTTCGCCATCCTTTACAGGAATCCACAAGAACTTCTCTGGAGTGCCATGGGGTAAACGGTTGGCCAGCCAGGTAGAGCCCAGCAAATAACAACATGTGCATCAACACCTTTCGTAACCTCGGCCTCAGTCTAAGCGCATAAACAATACCATCCCAAGGCAGTCTGGAATTCGGAACACTGTCATCCGCGTAGATCAAGTCCAGTTCAGCGGTCAATAACCCCGCCAAGAAAGCAGTGTACCACACGCCCATGACGGCCAATACACCATATAGCACCATAGTCAGAGTAAGCAATACTCGTACTCTCGCGGTTAATTGAGAACTTGCAAACAGCCAAATGTAAATCAACATTGACCCTCTCAATTCGACTGGTATGGTCCACGTGTGATAATTGTAGGAGGTATATAATATACCCTCTCGAAATGGGTCCATAAACTTCAGTGTCTCTCGAACCCATGCGATCAGTTCCGAAAAGAGTCCAGGCTGACGGGGTGGATATGGTGTAGTGATACCCGTCAAATGCCAGACGAAGACAAGTGACAAGGTCATCCAAACAACTGGAAGGAGGAGACGTCCAGGTCTGCGACAAACGGCCGAGTTGAGGGACTCAAGGAACTCATCTCGTTGTCCCTGATGAAGCAGCGAGAGGAGTCGTTTGGTCAAGACGTACCCGGAGATGAAGAAGAACAGGATGATCGAGAAGAATTGGCCTGAGAAGAGGAGTCTGATCAAGGGAAGACTGGTTGGCGATGTATAATAGACACCTGGTAAAATCTTGTGACCATAGCAGAGGCCCACATTGCCGTGACTATATCCGACTAGGTGAGACATGCAGACGCAGAAGGCAGCGCAACCGCGGAGTCCATCTAGCCATGCTGTTGGCCCGGGTCGTAAGATGTTTTTGCGACGTTGAAGAATTTCCGGCTTGAGGCTGTTGAGGATGCTGGACGCGATCTTGCTCAGTGAGAGACCTGATGACGTGGTACGTAGTATGCCATTATTGTTGACACTTTGTTCTCGTGAATAGTCAATCCATTGATGGTCCAGATCAAGCAATTCATGCGACTCAACTTCGTCCCTCATTTCACGTTAGTGCTCCTCCTCTGCTTTGCTCTATGGATACGTGTCTTATATAAGTTTTGATTTGGCGTGCGGCCTCGCCTCGGCAGAGGGTGAGGAGTGGGAAGCCGTGCTGTATGGTACAAGTAGGGGTGCTGATGCGATTGATTAATTGTTTCTCGATTACAAAAGAAACGTTATCGTTTTATATGGTATGAGGTGGCCTGTGCCTGTGACCTGTAACCTCCTGGTTTGAGACCTGATACGCGCACCAGTACGCTTTGACTCAGCTGACGGGAATCTCACTTCAATATTCTTTCGGACTCCGGGGAAATAGGTGTAAGTTCTAGTTCTGGAATATTCCACACTTACAAGAGTGGTTAACTAATAGGTTTCTATAAAATTACAGAAACATTACCCCATTTAGTCTGGTTCAGAGGTGGAGATATACACGTTCCCCCCATCCCCCCAAATTATTGTTAAATCCCAAGAGATGTAGACCGTATGTGGGTAGTTTCTAAGAGTATTTGACCACTAAAAATTGCTGTGCTCAGTTCTTACTAGACTGTGAATAGCCTCTAGAACCTTCTACAGCCACTCTAGCCTTTTATAGCGGACCGATTTTTGGCTCATTCTTTAGGCCTGACACAGGCTTTCAGCTATTAGAATCAGGTACTTTGCGCTTCTGACTTATAAAAAAATATGATTCGATATTCATTTTGAGGGGTTAAGAAGGGGGGGGGGGGAATTACTTTACTCCAAGTACGAAGTATATAAGGACTCTCACATAAGCGACTCGTGTGGCAGACATGCTCTATATTTATAGGCGGCGTGTTATAGTTTTAAGAATATGTTTAAATAAATATCAGGCGGTTTTTAATTCTTTTTAAATAATAATTACCAATCTCCACCCCAGCCACCACCAAAATCATCCTCCTCCCCTCTTCTTCCCTCCTCTCTCTCTCCTCCCTCTTCCCATCCTTGCCCTCCTCTTCTACTGCTGCTGGTGCTGGTGGTAGTAGTGGTGAGCTTGAAAAATTAGCTGTTTACTCAATTCTGACATTAGATGAAACCTACAGAGACGCCAACAGAACTAAACCAGACCGCTGCCGGTGGAAGGGCAGAGCAGCGGTGGCGCGGAGGATTCTGAGCTCGCAGAGCTCGGAATTCTGTGTGTGCAAACGCACCCACGCAGCGGAAGGTATGTTGTTATTGCTGCTGTGGTTGCGGTTGTGATTGTTGCTGGAGAAATGAACTTGGGAAGAAAAAGGAGTATATTCTTCTACCAGACTCGCAGTCACTCTCTATTGTTACTATTCTACAATTGTCGCTAATCCTGGGCTTTGATTGGCTCAGGAATTTACACGAGTTCGCAGAAGTTCACTTTCTATTGTCAAGATACTGCTATTGCCTAATCAGAACTATTGTCGCTAATCCTGAGCTCTGATTGGCTCGGAAGTGAGCGGGAGTTTCCAGGAGCTTTTAACCGAATAAATTATAGAATACTATATATACCACAGTTCCCTTTTTTAAATCGATAGGCTCTGATTGGCCCAGGAGTTTGCAGAACTTTACAGGAGACTATAAATCAATCTATCCTATATGTCAAATATCTGCTACATAATCCTGGAATTTCAAAGGGCATGGGCCTCACCGTGCCGCAATATGGTATTATGCTCAGCCGGTTTGTATCAAATCCTATAGCTTATTTGCTCCGATAAACAACGTCTAAAGCCGCAATAAACATCTGAATTCCGAGTATATTTGGTGGGCAACCCTTTGGTCCAAGAAACTCATCCGTATTTACACCAAATTGGAAATCTTGGGGATGGGGGGACTCATAAGTCCCAGGAAAAGGAGATGGTGCTTCTTGATGGACGTGTCAATTTCTTGAGGAGAGATGGAACTTTTAAATGAGTTTGAATTTGATATTGCGAAGTTGAGGTAAGATCAGGATAGAAGAGACAGAAAATCGAATCTTGGAACCGATTATATAGACTGCGTAATAAGGATCCATGAGGTGAAGGATTAAGAACATAACCTCACCCTACCCTACCTTACCCCAAGGTCTGGGTTGAGGTAAAATACGGCCGCTCCCTCTATCGGGACCTCATACAGGCTCTAATTGTTGGAATTAACGACTCCAGCCAATCGGATGACTAAGGGTCATCAACGCAACACGATTTGGGAGGGCCTGAATCAGGGTAAATCAAGTATATTGGCAACAGCGTACAGGCTCTTGCTGTCTTTTCTTGTCTTGTACTCTCTAGAATAAAAACTACGAAAGTCTTCAGGCCACATATGGAGGACAACTAGTGAGACGTGCCTGAAACGCACGTGCTGGAGCAACCACTTGCCTGAGGCCTCTAGGCCTCACATCAACATTGTGGAGGGGGATATTTAGTCACGAGATCCACTATTACAAATTAGGTTAGATCAAAGCTAGACATTACTTTTCAGTCAGCCCCCACCAAACACCAAAACTAATAGAAACCATTTTGCCACTCATTGACGAATAACACTCCCACAATGTGCTTGAAATACACGTGCTGGCGCCAGCACTTGCCTAAGGCCTCCAGGCTTCACATCAACATGAAGCAGGCGACATGGGAGTCACGTGCGCAGTCACATGACAGGATAGAACCAGAGGGTCCACCCCGATCCAGGAGCAGGAAGGTTCTATATAAGTCTAGTTGGTTTCCTTAGATAGGAGCTTCGTGCTTAACTTCAAATAAGCATTTTGAATATAAGTTTGTTCTCAATACTTAGTAACGAGATTACTTCCAAGTGATCAACCCGACTGTGACGACTGCACTTCAATATCAATACCAACCCGACGAACCTTCGGACTTACGTTAGTCCCGTGACCTGAGAGTCAGAAGAATCGTTACAGCTTACCAACAGCTTAAATGGGCGCGCGAACATATTAATTGGACAAAGTGGTGAAAATATTGTTGTAATTTAGTATCCGTTTCACTATTAGAATAAAATTTAGGGATGTGAAATAGCAAATAATAATTTAATTAAAGACCTAGAAATTCTCTGGGGGTAGGCTCTAGCTCTAAACTATATAAGAGTAGTAGATGTAGATTCAGTTAACAAACCTTTAAAGTGATTGCAGTTCGCACAGGCTGATGGAGCCTGCAAGTAATTATACTTAAACTAGGAGGCTCGGGAAGTGCGCCGAACCTGTGATACTGATTCTTCGGATTATACTGTAATGATTCTCCTTTCCGTTAACTATAGGTAAGCAGGAAGGCGCTACTAAGGGGTTTTAAGAATCAGAGTCTTAGAACTAAGGGCTGATAAAAGAAGATGTCGTAAAAGTGTAGCATAGGAGCAGCCTGCGTCACGCTGTATATTCTATCCTGATAGAGGGGTTATTATCACCCCACCCAAACTCACGCTATTTCTTTCCTTTCCTTAGCGATTAGTTTATTAAATAATAATATAATTACCTTACTGGCGAAGAGCGTATAGTATATTAGAGAGTTCGGTAATATTTTATTGCCTATACATAAATGGGTTTTAGCTGGTAGTGTACCCTATCCGACTATGCTATATATTACTATTTCCAATCCCATTGAATAGTTGGCCAGGACGGCGAATCTATAAGGTGTAATGCTACACCCGCCTTTTCAACCTCTATAACTAGCCTTTTACACTCTTCTTTGTATATATTATCTCCACTAGCACCTCCAGGGCAAGAAAGATAGATTTCCTTAAGAGCAGGCAACTGAGAGTCCTTCTTAGCAGCGAAATTATGAAACATAACGTTCAGGGCCCTCTCGTGGTTATCATTTCCGCTTGATAATAATGATAGGTGAGAGACTGAAGCAGGTATGAGGTCACCAATAAACGTGCTAAATTTTTCCAGTCCTTGGTCCACTAAACTTTCATTTGATGTGGCAGCTCGAGACACAGCGTCAGTAATATTACACATGACAATTTCTAGAGGGAATTCGAGCTTCCGCAGACGCTGAAAGCCGCGCATAGATGCTCTGCCAGTAATAATCGAACCGCGAAGCTCAGTTATAGAGATTGAAAGCTCCTCGAGGTAATTCCCCGCCCCGTTCTCAATTGCCGTGACGAATTTGCAGATATTCCAGTCTTTGTTGTCATCCCCTATTGTTGAATGAGAGTACCGAATCATCCTAAGATGTGGCGTATGTTTAACAAAATCTGCAATAGCCACCTCATCGATGCAACAACGCACAAAATGAGCAGTTTGGAGGGCCTCACCGTAGCGAAGATACGGGTCTTTAGATGCGAATGCCAGAGGGCAATCACCTATAGCCACGCAACTAGGGCTACAAAACCACCGCACATGGGGTAATGCTAGGAAAGAAACTGCTTTATCCAAGTCAAACCGGTGAACGGGGCCTGACCAGCTGGACGACTCAAATTTAGTAACTTGGGCGAGACTAGGTCTGTCCAATTGTAAATGCAACTGCCTGGTTTCGCGAACGATAGCATCAACAAGCTTCCCAGTTTTGTCGAGCGGCTTCCATAATCTTGGAAGCGTGAGAGCTTTAACATTAGGCAGGAGCGTCAAAATAAAAGCAGCAGCTTCTTGTGAGTAGTCGTCGTTGTGTTTAAGGTCCTCTTTAATTAGAGCATAATACTCCTTCCAATCCAGGCCTGCCTGCCGGAGGTAGGCTGATTCAGCAAATAGGGTTACCACGGGTCCACCATCATGAACATCCGGTACGACCTGACGGAGTCTAGCACGAGGGGGGAAGCTATCACGATAGAAATTTGCCTCTCTAATATAACGTGCTACTATAGGCTCGATAGCAATGCGTTTGATAAGATCGAAGGCTGTTCTAATAGGTGATAATAACGGATCTCTCGACCATTCCCGATATATAAAGTTCTGGAACTGCGAGCGGAGGCGGTTGTGGTGCTCGATAAATGGTGTGAATAGTTCGTAGAGTGTCCTACAGGTTATTGCAAAGTTCTCAAAACCTTCTGGCAAGACATGTGGGATAATTTTAAGTAACAGTTCGGTGGGCAAATCGGTGAGAGTTGGGGTAGCCATAGGAGTGGTAAGACTTGAATATTGAATGGAACGCTTCCGAGGTGAACTGTGCATTATTTGTCGCCTCTGTCCGCAAACAGAATTTTCCATGTCATTTATGAACAAAATGAAATTTCCTTGATTCATGAAATCTATTTTGTTTGGTTTTGAAATGGTGTCGAAATCTAATTTAGTTTATCCGCCTCTGCGCCACCCCGAAGCGCGCGTTTACCTCGGCGTTACCAAGTACTATTTATATTTCCGTATTAGCTGTGTAAAGCAACTACCCCTATCCGGCGTCTATTAACAACTCCAACAAATGTTAAAACCCTGCGGTATACTTCTCTATATGCCTTACGGAGCCTTGACTCCATCTTTATCCGTATCACCTCAAGTTTGTTAACGTTTTTACCTGTTTTCTATTTAAAGTTAGTGAAGACATATTACTATCTATACAATGCAGTCATCTCTACCCACTCATTCTTCTAATCTGATCCTTATAAACATGCTTTGAAGTGTTAATTATAATAGGATATCTAAATTTCTAAGGTAACCTATACCTTTCCCTGGGCCTTATTAGGATACGAATTTTTCGTTATCTAAAGTTATCAATTATATAATTTTAAAAGCATATAGCTCAAAATAAATTGAAAATACGCTGAATTGGCAAAGATATGGCACCCTTGTACCGTCAGACTTTAGGCATGCCACCCAAAGTTTTTGGGCCCTTTGGCCTTCGTTTAGTCTTCACCAACATCACATTCCCTGTCGAATGCTTATCAGCTGCCACCAAGTGTTGGTGTTTTGTATCTCGCCACCCGGTCGCTTGGTTCAACTACTCATACTTCACGAAAATCCAACCTGATCTATTATAATATTGGAAGTTACATACCCTAAATAGAATGATCCTTCAAGAGATGTTAGAAATAGTAGTTGTTGACGCCAAGGGCTGCATTTCAGTTGTTGGTGTTCTATACCTCGTCACCTAATTCCCTACCCTAACCACTGATGTCCCACGGAAACTTAATATGAACTAACTTAGTAGATGAAATTAAATACCTTAAATAGGATGATATTTTGAGAAATGTTAGAAATAGCAACTGTTGAGAGTGTTGGATATTTTCAACGATGATCTTATTTCTATAGAGAGAAGTGCTATATATATAGACCTAGAGTCCATAAGGTTGCCTATTGCTGCCTATTATTATGACTCATAGAAGGCAACAGTTGTCCTTGCCTACCTTAGTTGTCTACATTCAACAGAGAGCAAGGGCTACATTTCAGGCGTTGGTGTTTTATACCTCACCACCCGGTCGCCTACTTCAACCACTTATGTCTCGTGGATACCTAACCTGAACTAACATAACAGGTCAAGTTACATACTTTAAATAGAATGATCCTCCGAGAGATGTTAGGCATTGTAGTTGTTGGAGGAAGGCCTACGTTTTGTGTGTTTATATTGATCATGCAACCAGTAACCCACTAACAAATGAGCACTGGGTATCTATATGCGCATATATTATATATCTATAATGTTGTAGGTGTTTGCTTGAGGAGGCTGAGTGTATCAACCCCGGCGATTTGAAATGAGTAGGATGAAGGAAGCATCTTTTTTTAACGAAGTCAAAAGCATATAACAGTGCACTTAGTTCGTTTATACTTGAGAAATAATAAACTCTTTGATCTATCATTACCACACAGCCTATTATCACATACAATAGGAGTTAGCAACTATGCATCTAGCTGTGTTCTTGTTAATTCTGCTTACTGCTTCTGCAGGTCATATACCTCTACAGCCACGCGCGGATGCGTGCCACGCAGCAATCCAGGATAACGAGGGAGACGAACTGGTCGCACCTACTTCCGATGGTACCGCAGGAATTGGTGCCGAATTCGAGGCGCCCTATTTCCGTCTCGCGAACGCTGCCTGCAGTAAGACTAATACCGACACGGCAAAGGGACAAGTCATCGCAGGGCGTACAGGAATAAACTTCAAGTTAACAGCAGACACGATCGGCGTTGCAGGGAAACTTAATGCAGAGTACATTTTGGATGGCCAGAACATCAAAGTTGGGAGTGGGGACGCCGCGAAGGCAGCCGCGGCAGTAGCAGCGGACATTGTAAGTGGAAGAGCTTGCCCTACTACTTATTCCTGTTATATTAACTTTATTGGATTGCCTGGCAACCCTGGAATGGGGCCGAGAGAAACAATATAGACGTTGCAAATAACGAATGCAACCCGTGGTCTATCGATTTGCCACTTAAAGGCACAAAACCAAAAGATATTGAGTGGGATGCACAGGTTACTGCTCCAATGCCCCTCGAAGCGTTATACAGCCTTATTAAAGACAGGGATACACCATTCCCAGATCGTCATGTTTTGAATGGTTTTGAGACCCTAAGGACAGGAAAGCCCGGTGGCGAAAATCTTATAGTCGTAACACAGGAGTATTTTCGGTCTAACACAAATGGCATCGACAAGTCTACAGTTAGCGACGATGTACTCGGATTTTGTTCCTTGGTGCTATCATATGCTAAAGGCGCGAATTATCCCCTGTCGCAGGACGAAAGCCCCAAGCTGATGATAACCTTCATGCCTCGAACTGAGTTTAACACTATATTTCAGCAAGTCAAATCGAAGATTCCGGGTGACCTTTTTACTCTTTTCAACTCTCTTGCATGTTACAAAGTCGAAAATAGTGTGCTTGAGTAAGTAGCCTGACTCTTCTTGCTCGCTAAATTAACACTATGTAGAGTTGACTATGACTACTGCACCGGGTCTCTAGAGCAGCCAGTTTCCAATGATAAATTCGGTCGATTAACGTTTAAAAATTCCGTTGCTAGCGTGAACGTTAAAACCTGGTATGTTTATTCGGGCACTAAATCGCTGTTTCCGTGTAGAAATTAAGCATCCCGGGGCTGTTTTCGGGAGCCTGGGCAATTGCGTATCAGCTTTCGAGAAGGCTCTTAATAAAACTCGAGTTCTTTAATTTTTTAAGTTATATGATAAACATGAACTTCTAATAAGCTGATTCGTCGGACAGGATTCAAGGTATCGGCTCCCTCACTGGCGATAAAGACGCACTTTCAATATTTGACGAGAGCATTGACGGCTCTATCGGAGGCCTTGGAACAACAACGGAGAGAATGTACAACTCAGAGCGTTCAGTACCCTTGTTTGAATTTAGGGATCTCTGTGGCACCCCTAAGACGACAGGTCTGGAAGAATTAATGGATAAGGTAGACACAGCTATCCAAGCTCTCCACCAAACCTTCGCCAATGCTCCTCAGAGGAAGAAGCGTGACATCCCTACTAGTTGTTATATGAATGGTGCAGTTACTAGTTCCACAAAAAGTTCAATCCCTGCTAGTATCACTCCTGCGCCCACACCTACATGCGAGCTTCGTAGCCAAGATCCTGATCAGGGTGTTAACCAAGCATTCTGCTTATGCGACAAGTCTATCACGCTCAGTGTCTTGCCTGCAACTAGCGCACAATCTGAAAGTTGTGCATACTTATCAATTCCTACGGCCACTAATGCCAGGGAGACCGTCACAACCCAAACCGAAGTGTGGACTAGTAACTGTGCCGCCTGTACGATTGTTGGGGGTATTGCTGATGCAGAGACGTGCACAACAGTCGCCGGCTGTACCCCAACCGCAGCTCCATCCCCTACGATTGCCGCATGGGTAGGAAATTTGTCTACTATGGATATTGGAAATGCTGAGGATGGAAATGGCGGCAAAGATCTCGCTACCGAGATGTTCGGCAAACTCAAAGCTATGTGTAGTGGTTCGACTTGTAAGGGAGATCATGCTCAGATGGACAACGTGGAAGCGATTATTGCTGACGGCGAGGAACCTCTCAAGCCATCAATGTATCTCCAAGATGCCGCATTGTGAGCTCAAGCGTATTGCATATGCAATATTTAGAACCAAAGAGTACTGACGCATTTCCTAATAGCACTAGTCAAGCCGTCTTGGAGAAGATGCTGTCTGTTGGCATCTCTGCCTGGATCTCTACTCTCAATGATCCGACCTTGAAGCTTTGTAAAAATGTCGTGTATGAGGCCGATGCAGAAGAGACAGGATCCGGCTGTGGTAAAGGGCCCATTCCAACGAGTCGCCTCCGAAGAAAGATCCGCCGTGATAATGGCGCAGTTCTTTGGGAGCGAGCAGGGCTGGTCAAGGAACGGAGTTGGCTTGCAGAGCGCTGCCTTGATAACTGCGGTCCTCCTAAGGTCTGCCACTATGAGGCACGGATGTGTAGTGCGCCTAATGAAATCAGTATGTCTTACTTGTCTTCTCTCTGTTTCCCAAACCTAGGACTAATTGGCTGCTATAGCCGTCGTCATGGCTGGTGCAGGGAATCCATACGCGAACCGCTTAAACATTGGAGTGACGCTCGACGCGAGCGGGGACGGGTTCTTATGTGAGGAGATCACAGCTGCATTAACGGCTGCCGTAGTAGTTCTCGCACCCGAGTTGCTCGAGATTGACTCTCTAGAAGGGGTTGAGCTCGAAGCTATCTGCGGTATGATTAAAGATCCTTCATCTATTATCGAAAACCTGAAGGGGTCATCGAAAGTGTCTCGTCGAGCACCACAGTCTGTACCGGCTTAGGGATGATAGGCAAGAGGCTAGCGGTAAAAATTACTAAAGCAGACAGGTAAAATATTTTCAGAGTATTCCAGAGTATTAAGTAGGTTATTATATGTACACTAGAAAGGAGAGGCTGGGGTGGTAGATAAACACATTTTATTGATGAAGTTTTGGTTAGGGGATTTGGTGTGTTTGAATTGAGGTTAACGACTAGTCAATCGGATGAATGATGTCATCAGCGGAACAAAATCTTGAGAGTTTGAAGCAGGACTCAATTAGGGCCAATCAAGTATATTGTCAGCCGTCACTTGTCTGCTTGCTACTGCGTACTACACATAATAAACCACGAGAGTCTTCAGGCCATATATAGAGGGTAACTAGTGAGGCGTACATGAAAAACACATGCTACCGCCAGCACTTACCTTAGGCTGCCAGGCCTCACCTCAACGTAATAAAATAACACTGCCGTGGCTGTGAATACAATGTTAGGCGTGAGCGATAAACCCTTCCCCGCTTATCAACATCCATGAAATTTTGTGTACAAGAGGTACCTCCCACTTTTTTCCCAATAAATCCGGCATACAGGCTTCTTTATCCTCTGTGTCTTCAAACCCTGGACCTATATTTGAGCTTAATAGAAGCTATATACTACTGTCCCGAATTCTAGAGATATTTTAAGAGTTATAGTAGAGTAAAGAGTAATAGCTATTGTTGGATATTTTCAACGATGATCTTATTTCTATAGAGAGAAGTGCTATATATATAGACCTAGAGCCCATAAGGTTGCCTATTGCTGCCTATTATTATGACTCATAGAAGGCAACAGTTGTCCTTGCCTATCTTAGTTGTCTATATTCAACAGCTATGATAGCTTTTGACGCTCTTAGCAGAACGATTAAAAGTATAGCCAAGTATAACGATCCTCGGGTCCGGACGGGTGTCTGGGCCCTGTCTTGAGGTGTAGGAACGTAAGGTTTAGGTTATAGGTATATACAAGGGAATAGTCGGTACAATGTTCCTCAAGTATATCAAAGATACTTTATTGAGAGTACTTGTTGAAGTTACTAAATAAGATATTCGTTTGAGTTGAGCACGAATCTCCTATCTAAGGAAATGCCGTCACTTATATAGAACCTTCCTGCCCGTGGATCTTGCTGGAGCCCCAAGCTCCTGCAAGCTCCATACTTATCACGTGAGTCTTCACGTGATCCCGTGCCGACTACTCCAGGTTCTCTGTGCTGCAAGGCAGCCGAGCCTCAGGCCTGGGTCGCACGTGATAGTAGAATCGTAACATGGTATAAGTATTGTATATGCTGGTATGCCTTCTTGCGAAAGAAATCAGAATTAAAAATTAATTTTCTGTTGTGCGAACAAACACTTTTGTCTTGGCGTGGCCCGTGCATATGCCCTAGCCGCATGTGGTAATTCCTGAATTTTTCTAGAGCATTTGAGCTTTTTAAAAATGGGTCTGTAGTACCGGAGCTTTTTTCTAGAGTACCCGAGCTGTCAGCCCTGTTGTTGGGACAAACCTACTCTTGGTGGTGCACGGATTCCCTAAGCCTCTGCACGATGTGGAGTGCGATATTTGGTCACGAGATCCACTATTACAAATTAGGTTTAGATCATAGCTAGACATTGCTTTTCAGTCATCCCACCAAAACTAATAGATGCCATCTTGCCACTCATTGACGAATAACACTCCCACAACGATTCCCGTGTCCAGACTTCGGGCGGTAGCCGTAACTACCTGATGTCAGGCATCGATAATGAGTGGGGAGTACATGCATAACCGCACCGAGCTGGTTCTTGTACTTGGTATTGGTACGATTGCCGACGTTCGCGAGGGTCCACCAGGATACTCTATTCCGCGGGGACAAGGCTGCTTCTGCCAGTTACCGTGGATCAGCCTTGCGGTCAACGAGGTATAGAGCCTCAATCCGCTCCGCTTCCGTCGAGCTGCCTGACCCGTTTTGGCAGTCGCAGCCGCATCTCATGGGTTATCTCCGAGACTGTACAGCAATAGGGCCAAAAAGCTACTAGAAAAAGGGTAGTCAGCCCCAGCTTCGGTCCAGACACGATGTCTAACCACGATACATACGTCGACTAGTGCAGAAATTATAGATTTTCTTCCTCTGTCTGTGATTAACTCGGAGCTGCGACAGCAACTTATACACACACTCCCTTGCAATCCACGCCTTTCCATTGCGGAAAGATGCTACGGTGCTTGTGTGGATCTCAGCGACACAAGCCACCGAAAGCAGCGAATCTACCAACACCAACTACTAGAGCGAAACTCAAAACTCCAGCACTGCCAGCTCCGCACTCATCAGTAGTACCATCAGCATCATCAGGACCATCAGGACCATTAGCATCATCAGGACCATTAGCATCATCAGGACCATTAGCATCATTAGGACCATCAGAACCATCAGAACCATCAGAACCATCAGGACCAGCATCAAGACAAGCTATTATACCGACTCCGAGATCAGCCACTACTAGCACAACAAAATCGGCCACTACCGCGACCAACATAAATGCCTCGAAGGTCAAGGGCAAAGCCAAGACCAAGGACTATTATTGTGTGAAATGTGACGGTGTTTTCCGTGAGGCGTGTAGTCCACAAATGACTATGGGCGACGACCCCGAAACGTTTGCTTTTAGACCCTCCATCGCACTCCTCGAGTCCTGGACGCTGACCCTCGTACAGTGGTCAGCACAGCATCAAATTCCACGGTAAGAACAACACCAAACACCACGTCTCGTACGATGCACTCCGACGCTCCGCACGGTCAGGCTGTCGCCTGTGCGTTGTGCTGATGGGCGAGCTCGATCTGCTGAGAGCAAGTTCTCAGATAGGGCGGGACTTGAGGTTTACCAAGCCAATATACTTTGAGATTCAGACAGGCATGATGGATATGGATGCATTTCAGCTATATTTTGTTGTTGAGACGCTAGGGGAAGGAATTAACGACAGGAACCAGTATGAGATAACCCTAAGGGCCCAGGCGGTTCATGGGAGGTTTAGCGGTCTTCGTCGGGACAGTGAGCTGATATGACATTCGCGCTTGGTGACAATCTTGCTGATAAGGGTTCTAGATCTCGTTGATCTTGTTTCCTCTCAACCCCTTTCGTCTAACACGGGCAGCCCTGAGGCTCTTAACCTGGCAAAGGGCTGGCTGCGGGCGTGTAATGACAACCATACCATTTGCCAGAGGCGTCCGCCGCAGGATTACTTTCCAACTCGCGTCTTGGATGTTGGGTTTGCGAAGGACAGTAATGCCATCCGTCTCTTCATCCCCCAAGCCAGGTCATCATCCCCATTCGAGCCCTACATCACCCTCAGCCACCAGTGGGGGGCATCAGAAAAGACTAGCCCGATCCTGAAACGCAACAACCTGACACATCTCTGCCAGTCCATCGACATCTCCACACTGCCTAGAGTATTCCGCGATGCCATCGCCTTAACCAAGCTTTTCGGTATCCGCTACCTCTGGATCGATCGTCTGTGCATCATCCAAGACAGCGACGAGGACTGGAGTCATGAGGCACAGCTCATGCAGAAGGTGTACGCCTCGTCATACTGCTCTATCGCCGCCTCGGACGCAGACGACCCCAGCAAAGGCTGCTTCTTCGACCGGTGTCCAGAGGTTGTCACCCCGTGGAAGCGCATGATAAAAGACGGCGAAGACTCGGACGAAGATAGAAAGGGAGATGAGTACGTGCTCGTCCCGGGCTCGGGTGTCATGCAAGGTTTCGACAACGGTGGTAACTGCAACTGGCGGAAGCCGCTGACCAAGTCCTCCACGTCGCTCTACGGCAGAGGCTGGGTTCTGCAGGAGTCTATCCTGGCGCCACGTATCCTTCACTGCTCGAATCGTCAACTCTATTGGGAGTGCCCATCGAATGTTTGCTGCGAGACCTTCCCGACAGGCCTTCTGGAGCAGTTCTGGGTAATGGACGATCTCTTCCAGATGCGTCGCCTCCTCGCGGCACCGGCTGCGGGTTATGCACGTCTCCATCATGGACCCAAGAGCCCACAGACGGGTGGGAGCAGTGACCACAGTGAGGAAGAGACGGCGGATGCCCCTATGCCGCTGAGCCACCAAACCTGGCTGTGCACGGTCGAGATATATACGCGATGTCAGTTAACCTACCCCAAGGACAAGCTGATTGCCATCTCCGGCATCGCCGGGGTTTTCCACCCATCGCTGGGGACATATTGCCTAGGGCTCTGGAAAGACCACCTATCCATGGGCTTGTTATGGTCTCTGGCCGAACCGCCAAGCTTGATGACCACACTTAGGCTAGCAACCGGCCCCAAACGACACAATAGGCCCTACCGCGCCCCCAGCTGGTCGTGGGCATCTGTCGACGGCCCGGTCGAGTTCTGGTCCAATCCATTAGCTCATAACCTCTCAACATCGAGCGGAGGAACAGACTTCCGTATTGTCATCAACATCCTAGATGTTGACACACATACGCGCCATCCAAACGGCCTGGGAGAGGTCATGCCACGCACACGAGCCTCTCTAATATTGGAAGGCGGTCTAGTACGTGTCGAGCTTGGGCTCTACGAGGCTCGGCGGGATGACGGGTTGGTCCAAGTTGCGATGGTGATCGTTTCGGTAGGCGGTAAGGAATTTGATACCTACGCTAACCATCCAGCAAGCGGGCTACAGCAGGACCTCGAGATGGACCGGATGTTGACTATGCTCGTTGGTGGATTGGCGATGGAGGGCATGGGGAGAACGCGTATCCAGGAGCAGGTTAGCAGAGTCGTGCTCGATGACGCGTCTGCCGGCATCCTCGCCTCTGGCCGCGGTGAGCTGTGGTGTCTCCCGATACTAATGAAAGACATTTTCGGGGTTTGGGGTGTTAATGGGATATTGCTCGCTCCGTCCTCGGACATTCCTGTTCCCGCTAAAGATATTGGAATCGCCGTCTACCAGCGAGTAGGATACTTCTCAGCAGATGGCCAGGATTCGCCTGGTCTGCAGATGTTTCAAGGTATAGAACATGAGCGTATATTAATACTTTAGTTATTACATGAGTATATTCTAAATACCTGGGCCTAATATAACCTTTTTCTTGAAAGGATTTTAGCTCTCCTGACCTGCAAGGGACCAGACCTCGAATAACTAAAAGGAAGGGTTTCTGTACTAAACAAGGGAAAGTATATAAAGAGGCCGCAGATATATATAACTTTCCTCCTTATACTATTTTCCCTCCTTCTCCTATTGTCTACTATTCTATAGTATTCCGTCCCTTTCTCTATGTTATATTATCTTCTGATATTTTACGAAGATATATTTATTCAAGTGTTAACCCGAGTACAACCAAAGGTTCTATCCCTTACACTAACTAGCGTTTATAAGAACTAATTTATAATATAAATCAACGACTAAGGAAATAAGATTAAATCTATTACCTCTAATAATAATCTATATTACTTTAATACTAAGAAAGTACTTAATTCTTTTAAATCAAAGTAGGAGGTCGCTATAGCGCTTCTTTTAAGTCTTAGATTATAAGACTAATATAAGTCCGAAAGTTCGTCGGGTTAGTATTAATATTAAAATACAGTTATCATAAGATTGATTACTCGAAGGTAATCTCGTTACGAATTACTAAGAATAAACGTATATTTAGACTACTTATTTGAGTTAAACACAAAGCTTCTATCTAGGGAAACTAACTAGACTTATATAGAACCTTTCTGCTCTTAGATCTGAGTAGACTCCTCTAGTCCTTCTAGATCCGGATCCAAGTAGATTGTACTGATCCCTTCAGATCTAATCCTATCATGTGACTAAATACATAACCTCCGTATCGACAGCTCCAGGTTCGCTGTATTTCGCGGGCCGGGGCGGCGAAATTGAGCCTCAGGTCCGTGCTATACTTGTATGCGATGATAGAATCGTGACGAGTATATACTAATCCCAAAATCGTCTAGTTTTCCGTTCGAAATTCTGTAAAGGGTTTAGTTTTTTGTCTGAAATTCAATCCGGAAATCTAAGCGAGCCCTGCTAAGACTAACGACGAGGTAACTTACTTTGAAAATTATTTACAAAATAACTAACAAAGATAAATCAAATATAAGTTTATATTTAGAGTAGAAGAGATAGAGAGCATCTGGAGAGCTAGTTTTTATTATTAAATTTATTGTTTAAACTTGAGCATCTAGACATATTTTGCTTTATACTATACCCAACCAGCAGGCGGGCTACTCAGTAACCCGCCCCGGGTATACTATTAGAACAACTGTCCTCGTACTAAGACTCATCCCTCGTCCTTAATTATATGGCCTCGTTATATAATCTCCTGTATCGACTCCTCTAAGTTCTCTATACCGTCAGACAGCCGAGCCTCAGGCCTAGGTCGCATATAATAATGAAATCGTAATATATAGAGTTAAATTACCCCGATATAAATTAAAATCGTTCTCACTAAAAAAGCGACCAGTTAGTCTCAGAGCCTCTGGGAAATCTGCTCTAAACCCGGTTTAACTGACTCAGGAGTTCGCAGGAGTTGATATAGGGCAATTTATCGGAAAAGCTCCACTAAATTAATAAAATCCCCCAGAGAGCCTAATTTACAAGGTAAGACAATATGAAGCCTCAGGCCTGGGCTACACGTGATCCTATAATCATGACAGTAAGATCGTTATATACCCCTTGGATTCACTAGCTACTAAAAGTTATAAAAGAAAACCTTATTATTTATCTAAGTTTGACTCCCAGCTATAGACGGACGAAATGATATATCCCTTAAGTTAAGTTCACTATCTTCAGACTCAATACCTAGTGTTGTTGGCGCAGTTATTCTCCATGGCTCACCCCGAGAGTCATTCCTTGATTTCCGACCCCTTCTCGACACCAGAGATCGGAGGCCGGATATTATCTTTGTTTCTACAAGACTTTTCATAACTGGACGGCAGGCGAGTAGGGCCACGCAGATGATGGTGATATTACACTCTACGATATTCATGACCGCCAACATAGTAAGATCCCCTTGACAAAATGAAAATTAGCTTATTTTCTTGAGATGATTATAACTATACTTACAAGGTAGATCAACAGGTGGGTAGAAAATCATAGCATATCGGATTGTAGTGATAATACAAGTCCTGGAATTAAAATCAGCTTCAAATCCGAGCACCTCTACAACAACGACGACAAGAGCAACTTACAAAATACCAAAAGAAAACATAGCATAAAGCCCAATCTTCACTTTATTTCTAATCTGTAACTGCTTAATCACCGGTAATGGTGCAATAAGAATCGCAAAATCTGTAAGAACCCAAGGGAGCGGGCCTATCAAAACCAGCGCCTGAAAATTCCCACACGCTCCTCGCACTGCTGGATTCCAACTCTTCTCTATAGGCATGCAGAGGAATATTCCAGCCAGCGTGCATGCCGCCCACCAGCTGAGTACTATGATGCCCAATATATAGACTGTTATGCGAAATTTTCGTGTAATAAAGATTCGCCAGAGCATGATGAGAATAGATATTTTGCTTAGGGCAAGAGTTGTGCCCTGTACAATGTTTGCGGCAAAGTAAACCTGCGAGTGAAAAATTAGGAGCTAGTTTCTAATGTATGGGATGGCGGAGTATTAAACCTTGGGGATAAAGGTAAGTTTTTCTGCGGATAGGTCCTTTGTGTGGCGACCAAGTCCCATGTAATTTATTGCTATATCTCTTGGTCAATGAGAATTCTGTAATTTCAAGGAGATAGTTCCTACCACCAGCTGTAAAGCCAGAATTGAATGCAGCAAGCACCTGCGTCCCCATCAGCACGAGAAAACGGCTCAACACTGAATCAGTGGAATATACCCAAGCAGCTGCAAGTAAATAATCCTCAATCATTAAATAAGCATGGCGTATACGCAGCGAAACGAATCTTGCAATCGTAGCAAGAAGTGCCAGAAGGGGAAATATGACACAAATACTTATAATTTCCGCATCGTGATTAGGTGCAGCAGTCATGGATCGCAAAAATAGAGACATCATGAATTGTGATTCGGATTTTTGTTATCGATTTTGGATCAAGGAAGATGTAATTTTGGTACGAGTAATAAACCAGGGAGGATATAGTTGCAAGGAAAATGAATTTGAGAAAAATGTTCTATAACCAACTACACACAAGCTAAGAATTGGGAGATCTCCACCCTGTCGAATAAGTACATGAGCATTGATAAATGTTAAGGTTTAGATACTACACTAAAGTGGGGAAATGGAACCCTTCGCATTTGAACCACTACCTAAGTATCTATCTTTTTTTCGTCGAAGGATTCCACATGCCTTGCAAAAGGGCTAAAATCAGGTTTGCACCAATCGTTACTAGCAACATCCATGACCAAGCAATAAATTTTAATATACTTTTAATGTAAGTATCATCAGCACGCCCTTGGGGCGTGGCTGAAATATTCCTTTAAGAAAGTTACACATCTTCCACTGCAGTGTTGCTTAAAACCCAATAAAATATAAAGCATGCTCATTTATCCTCGGTCCTCAAACTCTTACGAGGCTTGCATGCGGCGCGACACAGCCAAAGGGATAACGCTGTTGGAATTAACGACTCCAGCCAATCGGATGACTATATCTCATCAACACAACGAGTTCTTGAGAGCCTGAAGCTGTGTAAGTCAAGTATATTGTCAATAGCGTGCTGTCAGTTACTGTCTTGCGACTGTCTGTTATTGTCCAGAATAAACTACGAAGTCCTCAAGCCACATATGGAGGGCAACTACTGAGACATGCCTGAAACATATATACTAGCGTTAGTACATGCCTTAGGCCCCCAGCCTCGTACATACCGCCGCAGATTTTTCCTTGATCCTTCGAGTACCACCCACATTTTTACTTGACACTTATTGCACGAAAAGGATGCATCATATAAATCTGTGCGTCTGCCCGTTTTCCTATAGCTAGAAGTGTTTCCTGCCCATAAACTTGAACTTGTTTACTTTATGTTGCAATTGCCCTTTATTTAGCCTGTAGATATCCCCCAGGCCCCATTGCGGCACAGTACCTGAAAAGAGTCGGTTGTGCAATACCATCCTGAAACTCTCTTGCCACTTTATTCCGTCAACCATTTTTGTTGTTTATGAAGCCCAATTCAAGATATACCGATAATCAAAGTCAGAGAAGACCCGCTGCCTGGTCAGCTCTGATCATGCTCATGACCTTGTCCTTAACCTTTGCATATCCAATAGTTTTCGGATGAAAGACACGGTTGTACTTCATAATATCGTACTGTTTACCAATCTGGCCTCCACCATCACTACGCATGTATAGTGTATCCTCCAGGCTGACACCAGGATTGTCCGCAAGCATGATGGAGATCTCACAGAATGCCAACTCGCCATACAACATGCTATTCCTAGCCGACCCGGACAACAGAGAGCGGCAAGTGGCAGCGTCATTCACTCCTGGATAGGCGGGTACTCCAAGGGTACTTGGTTTGTCTGGCCAGAAGGGCACATTATCGTAGTTTGTGCCGTCGGGGAGGGTATCTTGGTCATTCATCTGGAAGAAGTAATTCTTTGCGTTGATCGGATTGGGTTCGGATTTGTGGTCACAGAAGCGATGGCCTTCGAAGAGCGGATCAATGTCAACATATATAATGCGTCGTCCGGGCCTAAGGTTGGCACTGATCTTGGCAACAAGGTTCCTAAGCATATTGTTGAGGTTAATCAAGACAGTGTTCATTGCAGCGCGATTCTCTTTAGTGAGCTTTGGACCTGCCCATCGTGTCCAGAATGCCATTTGTGAATCATTACAAAAGTCTGTATTGGCATTCCAAAATTGAGCATATCCTAAAACGTACAAGGTGAAGTTGCTAGAACGGGGATTTGATCCACTCATTATCTCATCATAAACCTGCATGATGTTTGCTTGAGCACTAGCCGGTCCAGTGGCTTTTATCAAGTCATTAGCATTCTGCACGGCCTTTGAACAGGACGGAGCGAGGGCAAGATTGAATTGGTATACGCAACCGTCCATTATTTCGAAGAATCCAATGTCATTTCCTCCGACCCAGAGGGCCGCAAGGTCATCCTGTACGTAAGTAAATTCTTTGTCCTGTCCCGCATGTCCCTGTAAACCATTCCCGGCTTTGAACATATCATATGCTCTCGCTCCTGAGCATGCGAGGAAGTCTAAAACATGAGATTGGTTGGAGTTCCACCAGATGTCTTGCTCTTTGAAAAGTTGTGGTCCTAGAGCAAATTCGCCACGTTTACATTTGTCGACAGGGTCCATTTGAAAAGGTTTCCCGGCTCCAATTCCAGCCCCGTAGGAGTCTCCCATACAAGCAAAGGTGTCTCTAACAGGACCGTGTTCAATATAGCATCTTATTGCAAAACTCTCCAACAACCAGGCAATGATTATAGCTACTTGAGGTTTTCCCTGACCAAAGGTGTTGGCCGAGGCGAGGATGGCCGCTAAATTTGGTCGTGCAGAGGGTGCCGAGCCTGGGGCACAGGAGGTTTGAGCAACTGGGCGAAATGTTGAAACGACTCTTGTACCAGTTGGTGTCGTGCTACTTCCTATCCTTGTGGAAATTGGTCTGACTGAGCTGGGTTGAGAGGAGGATGTTGGAGCAACCGCTACAGTGCTTGAGGCTCGTGCTATGATTAATGGTACTTTGCTTGGAGAGGCAACCAGGGATATTTCTTCTTCGGATTCTTCGACCCCTCGTCGTTTAATAGATGAGCCAGTAGGAGATATCATTTGAACAGCGCCAATGGTAATCAGGTTGTAGAACCAAAACCCATTATTGATCACTGTGGAGACGATTCCATTTTGACAGTTCTGAGTGGCAAGACAATTTTGGTTATAATTTTGAAACCAGCTGTAAAGACCAGCACCACCAATGACAACATTCGTGCAAGAAACGACCCTCAACCCCCAAGAAGTGGCACAGCCTGCGGTATCATTTCCATTAGGACAGTCTCGGAAGTCAAAGTCTCCAGAGAACTGGCCAAGCGTAGAAGCAAACGGAGCAGGCGCTTGGGGAGATGGCTGAAAGTAAGGAGTTTCAGTTTGAATCATGGCCATGTAGATATTCTGAGCTGCATAGAGTTCATATTGATAGAGAACGCTATGCTCGGAAGCTGTACCATAGAACCATGACGGCCCTTGACTTTCAATGAGGATGCCTTGGCAACATGTTAGATAGAAAGATGACTGAAGAACATTAACTAACCTCTAGCAACATAAATGTCAACCTGTGTATTTGCTGGGTCGTCAAGATCATGATCTGCAACCCAAGCCCACATATTCTCAGCATACATTGACGACTGGGATGTAAGGTGCAAAAGCATACTGCCAGCAATACAACTGGATTTCACCAAACCAGATCTAATTGGGCAATCTTTGACTTGGAGGCCACTTCCTGCTGCACCTCCTATTCGGAAATGGCTGTCCCACAATCCAGCCGAGCCTGGGGAACTTGCTAGAATATTCCATTCCATCAAGATGATACCTGCAGTGGCTCCGGTCGCAGTGAAAAGCATGTCAGATATTTCGACGTCGCCAGTATCACCTCTGTTTCCAACTTGGACCATCACATAAGGAGCATTCATATTCGCGAACAATTTGCCTTTGCCCATGATCTGCGACCAGCATTCTCCAACAATTTTGGTTCCTGGCGGGATTTTTATCGTATCCGTGACAATATAAGACCCAGCAGGAAAATAGATGATCCGCTTTCCAGCTTCAGATGCCAAAGCAGCATTAATTGCTACAGTATCATCGGTGGCACCATCCCCTTGAGCCCCCACGGTCTTAATATTCAGAAATCCGGAAACTGGAATATTCTCATATTGCGGTCTGCTCTTCTCGAAGTATCCACCATTTGGGCCTCCAAGAAGAGATGGAATGGTAGGTCGGCCGATTGATGCTGGACCAAACGTACCATTTGGATTTGCGGAGTTGTAGTAGTTACCCAATGTCCAAGAACTGATTGTTTGAGTTCCGCCTGCGAGGATGGTTTTTTGTGCATTATCCTGAACAGCAATTGGAGTACTGGAAAACACAACGTTGTCTAAAGTGATAAGTGTATTGCCTTTCCCAGTCCCCTCAATTACGGTCGAGGTAAGTATAGCAACAGGAACGTTGGTGAACCTGCTGTCCGTGATAAAAACAGATCCCGTTTCTCGTTTGCCGTTTTCTCCTAGTAAACTGATCCCCACCTTCCCACCAGAAATATCGAGCGACTTCCACGTCCATGCCCAGTCCCAAATTATTTGAATAGCTGTGTTGCAATCGATGAACTTCAAATTCCTCACGGTAAATTGTTGATTGCCACCATACAATCCGAAATTCCCTGCATGAAATACAAGATCAGACATAAACCCACCACTTCCATTTTCACTAAAAATTCCTTGTTGAGTAGTTTTGGGATCCGTCGACTGATAGAAGTCAATATTTTCAAGACTAGTAGCTTGAGCTACTTGGTAATGCAGTCCGGCTGGGTATTGAACTGTGGTAGCACGAATATCAATGATAAAATTCCGGATTTGGCGAAGGAAATTACTTTGGTTTATATACCAGTTAACACCACCCCCATCCGGAGTGCTTCTATCGGTGTAATAAGGGTCGGTAGAAATAACGCCCAAGCCAACAAAAGAAGGTGCAGCTAAAATTGTTGGGCGGTTGTTTGGGTTGCCTATGAGCTGAGAATTGTAGAGAGCTACAATTGTTCCGCTCACAAGATACGTGCCAGCGGGAAAATAAATCAAGGCGGCTTTGACGGAAGTTGAGTTGCAATTTTCGGCACATCGATTACCTTCCGAAATGGCTCTGTTGATGGCAGCCGTGTCGTCGGTTTTGCCGTCACCTTTAGCTCCAAAATCTTTGACGTTTCGAAAGACCTGTCAGACTTGTTAGAATATATTAATTATTTAAACTCTCTAGGGACTAAAATTTGTGTTCTTCTATTGCTCTAAAATCCATCATTCAAAATTGAATAAGTAGAGAGAGGAAAAGGAAGACCAACTTTGTAAGTTTTATTCTGGCCGAAAGGCATACTCCCGGAGTGTTGCATAGTCTCCATCCAAAAGCTCGTATCTCTCCCCTCGACATGTCTTGCCGTAATATTTGAACCAAATCCCCCACTAATAGCATGTTTCTCCGCCAGTAGTGCGGCCGCAGCAGCAACAGTGGTATTGGCCGTCACCGGACCCACCTGTTGCTCAACCTGCGCTGCATTTTCGACTTTCTGATTGGGTACTTTGCTATAAGTGTTTCTCCTTGGATTATCCAACAAGAATTTGTTTCTTTTGCCTACTTCATTATGTACGGCTTTGATTAAAGAATGAGCTTCATCAATAGTTGATTGCTTGACGGCTTTGAAACTCGGGAGGTCCAGCACTCCAGCCTCTGCAGCTATACTTGAATCAACGAAAAGAATGAAGACCAAAACAACCAGATATAAAAGTCGTAGTACTGCCATTCTGTTACAAGCAACCATAGGCCGAGATCGTTTGGCGAAAGAAGTTGTAAAAGCGCAAGAAAATACACATGAGAATTGACGCTATCATATAACCATATCAATGATTATTGTGTGCTGTCTTATGTAACTCTAAAATAGCCACAGGAGAGAGCTAAGGATTCATTGCAATATAGGTTTGTATAATACTGTATATTTTAGCGGGCTGGTTTGATTATCCACGCCAAGATGCTACTCTTGGTCTGCAGGCATTATTGAATGGGGAAATAAACGAGATATTGCAAAAGAAAGTATGTATCGATGCTTGATGGAGGATTATTGAGTGATTTGCTCTTCTTCTCCAGGGTCTGAAGGCAGGGGAGCTTACCGCACTGTATTGTGCATCTCCCTCCAGGGTAGAACAGCCGGAATTGGTCACCAAAAGTGCTACAACTACGGTGTGTCCGCCGCATCTGCACATATTAGCATCCACATGCGAGAGGAGCACTTCCTCAGTTCTGTTGATGTGAGGCCTCAGGCAAGTGCTTGCTCCAGCACATGTGCTTCAGGCACGTCTCACTAGTTGTCATCCATATGTGGCCTGAAGACCTTCGTAGTTTTATTCTAGACAGTACAAGACAATAACAGACAGCAAGAGACTGTACGCTGTTGCCAATAGACTTGATTTACCCTGATTCGGGCCCTCCCAAACCGCGTTGCGTTGATGATATATAGTCATCCGATTGGCTGGAGTCGTTAATTCCAACAGGTTCCTCAATCTTCATACTACCACAGATTTATTCAGCCTAAGCTCGTATTTTTCTCATTCAACAACAGTTTCTCGCAGCCTTCTCCATTCCCACAAATTATTCTCTACTTAAAATAGGTTCCCACACTAGGGAACTGTATTATTTTTCATGAGCAATGTTCTAATTTTTATTTTTAACATAAGAATCAACTGATCATTCTAGGAACAGACTCACCACGATTTTCTCTTGATCAAAGTTCAGCGCGCCATTCATTAACCATCCGCAAGGCAACAGAAGTTTCTCTGTATTTCATCATTAATCGTGGTATCTTGCAACACTCAATCACTAAAAATATTCAGAACCCCTCCCAACTCCCCATTCTCGAAAACCCTCGAAATGCATCGTTTTTCTTCGCTGCTTCGCACGTGTATTTTTATTACTGTCGAGGCAGTTGGTATTTATCAGATACCATTATCAGATCATTATCAGACCATTCCTCAAGTTAGTGATATTTACACTATATTTCCTGAAGTTGATGTGTTTTCTCCCTATATGATGCCCATTCTGTCTCAACTTCTATTTCTCAATTTAATGTTGAAAGTCCACCGACAAATCCAATCCCTTACCAAATTCTAGAGAAAGCAACACTCCGCAAGAAACGACAACCCTAACCACCAACCCCGATATCCACAAGAACAGCAACATATCCTGATCCCATTACATGGTCACAATGCCTCGCAATCGAGGATAAACCTCAGAGTACGTAATCCTATTCCCTCCTCTCCCCTGCATCACATGTCCCCACTATCCCCTCTCAGGTCCAACAGCAAGCCATCGCAAGCACTGGCAATAACACAACCATAAAATCTTAGGACACAGCCCTAATACTGTACTCCCTCCCCATAACCCTTGGTACTCCTCCCCAACCTTTCTCCCTGGCCCTCTCGCTCTCCCCGACGCCCCTATTCGTCCCCTCGGCCTCCTGCTGGTCCGTGTACTGCAAATCCTTGCGGCACCAAGACTCCTCATCTTCATCCAATCAAAGCACTCAGTCCCCATACTTCCAAACTTACAACTCCACCCTCTCGTCGACCACCCACCCTACAAACCTTACCTCTACCCATGAATTCGCAAACGTCCTTTTCGCTGGCCCAATAACATTCGACAGACTCGCCTTAGGTCCCATAATAATACCCTCGCAACCCTTCATATCCGCAGAGCGCATCGAGCCGCAGACATATTTTCACTGGTATTATGAATACAGCGGTGTCCTAGGACTTGCCTACCCTTCGCATTCCTTATCATCCTCTTCCCCCTCGTCATCAGAGAAAGACTTACCAACACCATGGAAAGCCCTCATCGACAAAAACCTCCTCTCAAAAAACATCTTCACGCTCGTCCTCCCCAGTGGGCCCAGGGATTTCTCCACACCACGAACAAACGGTCTCCTAACACTTGGTGACATACCCACCGAGCACGCGGAAAAGAAATTTATATATCTCCCCCTCCACCCACACACTCCAAAGTCCTGGACCGTATCCGTGACATCGCTTTCCTTTGGTGAAAAGGGGGACTCCAGGGCTCTACACCAAGAATTTACTACCTCAGGAGGAGCAAAAGCATCTTTTGAGACAGTAAGTCCATTTATCCTACTTCCCGGTAACTGGGCCCCGTCCATGAAACGGCTTATTGGCGCTACTGAACCAGATGGATTTTACTGGGAGTTTCCTTGTGAGAATAGGAATTTTCTACCAGATCTTGTATTCGAATTTCTTGTCCGTAAAGATGAGGATGCGTCCAGCGAGTTTGGATGGGATCCGGAGGATGGATTTATGAAAAAGGAAATTAGTCTTTCGCCATATGAATACACATTCGAAGTAACGGGTGGAAATGTTCCTGATATCCCACCGATAGGCTGCCGTATCGGGTTTGAGGATTCTGAGGATGAGGGGAAGATAGTATTAGGATGGCCATTTTTACAGAATTTTGTAGGGGTTTTCGATTTTGACATGGGGAGGGTTGGGTGTATGTATTCCTATCTTTTCTACTTCCTTTTTGATTTATTTTTTATAAAGAGGGGGGGTTAAGGAGTGTAGCTAAGTACTAATTACGACTCTAGTGATAAGATTAAGAGATAAGTAATATTATAGAGAGGGGATACTATACTATAACGACGTAGGATACTTAGCTATATATAGCTGGGTATATACTTGCGTTAATATTACAATTATATTATCACATAGTAGGAGTTATAATATATATTTGCGAACTATAATACTATTTTACCAAAGGAGAGAGAGAAGTAAAATACAAGAAGATAACTATATATTAGAATTAAAGACTTTAGCAAATTGAATAACTAACCGATATCCACAGTCAAAGCCCACCCACACTCAAAGCCCACTTTTTTCAGCGACACGAGGCCAAACCTTCAGGAATTATATATAATCAACCACAAATTCAAATGGATTAAAATTTATAATTGCAGCTCTTCTATATATATAGAATTATTGGTTTAAAGGAAATTAGCTATTGTCAAAACGTGATGGTGCTATTATAGCCCGACCCCTGCGCGACTGTCTAATTAGTATGTTGAAGGAAGGAGCACTATTAACAACTAGTGGAGTCGTTTTTTGGCTCAAATTAGCTAGGGGGGTAGAATCGACCTCTGGGGTAATAATTATAGGCTTTGGTAAGCTTGTAGCTGCTTTTTTAGCCTCCTTATGTTATAATTCTCGTTATCACGTGCGACCTAGGCCTGAGGCTCGGTTATTGCTATATAACACAGAGAACCTAGGGAGTCGGCACAGGGGATCACGTGACCAAGTCATGTGATCAGGGACGAGGGACGAGGCTTGGCACAAAGGACGGTCGTCCTTCGTCCACCCCTTATCCCGTCGTCCTGGGAGCAGGAAGGTTCTATATAAGTATATATATTTCCTTAGATAGGAGCTTCGTGCTCAACTTACTTTAGTAACTTCAACAAGTACTTTAATAAAGTATCTTTGATAAGACTTAGGAACACTATATTAACTCGCTCACTCGTATATACTCTTTAATATAAACTTTACATTCTACTCCTAAAGTATAATAGCCTAGACAACTATCAGAACTATAAGGATTATTATACTTTGAGTACCTTGTTAATATATACTTGACGAGTCAACCTTTACCGAAATATTAACTGTGTCGATACTCTCGAGTAATACTTCTTCTAAGAAGCAGACTCCCCTAATTATAATAGTTCTATTACAAGTTATAATAATATTATAATAGATTAAGTTACTTAGGGTTCTTAACCCCGATCTATTTAACAGAATATATAGTAAACTATAATAGTATATTAGTTAGTATAAAATCTATATTTGTATAAACTTACTATCCTTCGGACAGAAAGACCAAAAGGTCCCCTAGATATATTTATATCTAACTAAAGTTATATATAACTAAATTACTTTGAAACTATAAAACTACTTAGACTATCTGTTCAAGAAATAAGAAAAGTCAATAAATATTAAAGAAATACAGTACAGACTACAGTCACCTGACTAACCGCCTTAGTTAAGCGAATTGAGGGCGACCTCAATTGGTACACAGACTACCCTAAACAAGAATAAATAGACGTTACTTTCTATAGACTTCTCTTCTTTGGAGCAGTTCAATATAAGCCGATTCCACCTATCAACTTCCCAATTCCTTAATAATAAAGGAAATTTTCGATAGTTATAACAAGTATATAAAAGAGCTAAAAAAAATATTTAAAAATATTAATAAAAAGAGATATATAAAAAGAATAATTTAGGACCTATATTAGAACAAGAGTATTATAATATATACTAAGGAATTCTAATTATTGGCTAGAAGAATTAATTAGAACAATAAGTCTCTAATAATATAATTCTATAGAGGGCTAAAGGAGAAAGTCAAAAATAATATTATAAAAGGAGAACAATTAACTAAACTTATCCTAATAATCGAAAAGATAATTAATATCGACTCTTGCCTCTATAAAAGAAAGCTAGAACGACGAGGACATTATAATAACTCAAGCCAAAGATCCGGCAAAAACAAAAGTAAAAAAAGGAGAGAAGTTAAATAAGTTAATTATATAAAACTAGATACTATTTATAAAAAGTCTACCTTAGAACAATTATACTAACAAAAGGAAAAAGGAACTTGCTATATATATAAACTATTAGATTATATAGCAAGCTTATATAACAAAAGCAAGAAAAACAAGACAAAGGGAAGGCGCAAGAAAGCTAATATTACTAGTAAAATAATATTACTAATTAAAGAAATTAATAAGGTAGACAAAGCAGTTATTAAATTAGATAAAGACAAAGTCTTAGACTAAAATTATTGAAACAAACCGAAAGAGTTATTTTAACAAGAAAACGACATCAAATTAATCAATAATATAACTAGTAAAGAAAACTTCCAAGAAATAAACAAGAAAGAGACAAATAACTTAGCTAATCGACCTAAGGTTAAAGAATACTAGCAAGTTATATCAAAACAAAAAGGATATATAATATAAGTCTATCTTCTCGACAATAGTCGACTATAGATTGACTATAAAAAAAACTTTAGTAATATAAAAATTAGAGAGGACTATATAATTAAAAAGAGAGATAGGAACTCTATTATATAGTTATAATTAGAGAGTGATATTACCTTCGAGTATAGCTAAAACGACTATATATATAAAAGAATGAAGTATAGTATAAAAAAAGACTAAAGGCCTTAGATAGGAGAATAGTAGATAGTTATATAACAAGATAATATCGAAGAATATAATATACAAAACCGGGAGTAGGCAAAAGATAGTATTATATACAAGGAAGAAGGACACTTTATATCTAGTAAGCTAAACTATCTCGAAATATAGGAGGTAATATACAGGGATTCCAAATAGATTAAATAGAAAAAAGTCGACAGTATAAGTATTTATATAACTATACTCTATATATCCGAGAACGAAATCAGCTAGAACTATAACCCCTTAGAGGTAGGACAGATATAGGAGTTATTAATAACCTCTAGACTTAACAAGGAAAGAGTCTAATATTATATAAAAAACGAAGCTAGCTATAACTTTATTTAATCTAAAGACTAAGGCCAAGATTTTAAGGCTAAATAGCTTTATAGACTTGTTAATACCAGAGACAAAAGAAACGACTAAGTTGATATACTAATAAATACTAGATATATAAAACTGTTTGCTATAGAAGGTACTTAATAGATTACAATTGAGATATTAATATATAATCAAAGACTCAAAATAATATTAGATTCTAAAGTAATAGATAATTTTATATCCTTTGGGGCTATAAAAAGAATAAATATACTAGTTAGAGAAAAGGAGTAACCTTTTTAGTTAATAGTTATTGACAGAATCCTTTACTTAGAAAATAACAATATTATTTGTTACGGCGCTAGCTCTAGTACTGCTCTGAGACGTGTGGGAGCGAATATGAGTCTGATTATACTAGAACTAATAGGCTATATCTAAGGATATTTTGAATATACCAAAAGAAAGAAGAAGAAGGATCTCAAGCTCCTTTTCAAGCTTCACTATCCCTGACGCACAGACTTTAGTCCGAGATTGGCCTGTTCTTAACTTGTCTCGTGTACGACAATTACCTGACCAAGATATATGTGAAGTGTTAATATTATATTACCCTCCTCCTTCTAGGAGAACCTGACTCCAGGTTCTGAATTGAATCTGATTCTGGAGGCGTAGTCTGTCGCGGGGTTACTGACTAATTATCGAATTTTTTGTATACTGTTTTGGTATAGGGTCGGAGGAGGTTCGTAGTAGCTACAGTATTAGTTGGTATATTCAATAATAAATATTGTTAGTATTGTCGACAGTAAATCGCAACTTTGTTATTGTTCTGGCTATAATAGGAAACTGTCCCAAAAGAAGAGGTTGGTAGGGTAGTAGATAAAACTCAGGATCTTCCTCGAGTTTGATTCTTTCTTTCTTTTCTTTAGACCTTTGCTATAGCTATAATAATAATAAAATTTGTTATTACTATTATTATTATCAAGTAAGTACTGGACCTGATTCTAGGATATAATTAAGTTGACTTTATTATAGAAAAATACTAGTTTCAACTGTTTTTAGTATACTTGCGGAGGCCTTTCGGGTCTGTTGTATTTGCTGTGCCCGTCGAATAATTGTTAAGAACAGTTATTAATATAATTTCAGTTTTGTTGTTTTGTCTAAATATAGCTATTGTATATATCAGAAGGGTATATATACTCCTGTGAGTATTCTGAATCTACTCTAGTACTAGTCCGAATACTAATCTATAAAGCTTCTGTGGTTTATTGGCGACGAGTTCTGGGAGTTGGAAGCTATTATTGAAGCCGGTGACGGGGCTGTTGTAAAGGCGGCTACTACGGAGTTGGACTGTGTCCTTTGCCTGGCCTCCTCTGGTATGCCCAGAGATACTTCCGGGCTATTGCTTGGCCTGTTAGAAAAGACGCGCGCTCTTTGGGTATTATTGGAGGAGGGTTTGACGGAGGAGAGGGAGAGGCGGGAGGTAGGTTAGATCTGAACTAGTATTGATACTGAGCTAATAGTTTATAGAAGTTAATAATGTCGATTGTAGTTTTGGGGAATACTGTCTTGGCGCTGTCCGCCAAACGGGGAAAGTGTCCCGCAAGGGAATCGGCCGAGAGTCGGCCTTTCAAGCGCTCTTGTAGTGGCTTGGTCGGATCCGACTCGGTCGCTGATCCTTATAGTGACGGGGTAGAGGAGACAGGAGGAGGGGAGGAGGAGGAGAGTATATACGAAGACGTTAATATAGGCGCAGAGGAGGTTGAGTTGTAGTAGAAGGGGTTTTGGCTTTGTCCCGGAGAGGAGGTAATATAGCTTACTAGTGCCCTAGGTTAGAAGGGATTTTATGACTTTATAATAATTGACGGTCCTGGTTAACTATTTTTCTTGTCCGAAACTTGCTTGACTTTATTCTATGTCGTAGAGTACTTACTAGTTACTTGGTTATCTGCTAAGTGATTATATTCTTTTAATCCTTCTTTTTACGCTTGAATCTATTCTTGTAGCTGTAGTGGAGGCCCTGGCTTGCTTGGGTAGTCTTGGTAGTAATCTCTTAGCTTGTGCGGAGCTCCTAAGAAGTTCGAGGCTAGGTATTATATGGGGTCCGGATTGTAGCCGACTTATATTATGTAATAATAAAGTTTCTCTTGTATTAGCTTAGAAGCTAGAATCTTGTCTACTTTCTATTCTTCTTTTTTAGTAATAGCTTTACTCGGGGACTAAGCTAACTCTTGACCTAATAGTAGGTTGTCTAAATATTTCTTTAGAATATCTGGCGAGAAGATATTATAAATCTTGAAATTATCTAGTAATTGTAGTCGATATCTATAACTGATCTATTCAAGTACTATAAAAGGTCTATTGAACTTGTTTCTTAGTTTGCGATTTGGCTAGTAGCTCTTTAAATTATATATAGAGAGATATACTCGATTATTTGGTTACTAGTTGATTCTATATTAGTACTTGTTTATTTATTATATTATTCTCTTCTAAGTCTTTTTGATATTTTCTTTAATTACTTGTTATATATTATATATCTGATTTACTAATAAAATAGTATTATTAATATTAAGTCTTTCTATTAAAGTAGTTAGCTTGGACGATTTTTAGTCTTAGCTATTTCTTAGTTTTACTTTATACTTAAGCTAATATAGAGCTATTCTAATAGTAAAGTATAATAGTATTATTTAAGCCCTGTTTATAATAGATATTAACTCGCTCTAATTATTCTAGAAGTAAGTAATAAATAGTTTTAGTCTCTAATTAATATATCGATTTATAATCTTTATTTGACTATCTGTTTTCTTATAATAGACTATAAAGAGTTTGACCTTGATATTGATAATATAATAGAA
>JAJTIW010000053.1:0-98752 GCA_021365295.1 Tricladium varicosporioides | reverse complement strand
ATAAAATAGAGTTTAAATCTTTGTATATTATATTACTATTAATAGAATAATTGAATATAATTATAAACTTTTAAAAGATACTTTTTCAAAGCTTGAAGATAAATAAATTAATAATTTATTAGTTATTTTATTCGTTAATTATATAATAATTTATAGATTAATAAATTAGACTTTATTTTATATAATATATAAGAGAGAATTAATTCTGTCTATAGAATCAAGAATATTAATCTAAAGAACTCTTTTTATAAAGAAGATTTATAATAGAACAAAGTTTATTAAATAGAAAGCAAGATAATTTTAACTTAGAGAATAAAATATTAAAGAGATAGTTTACTAAAAGTTATAAAAATATTAAGAAGGAAAAGAAGTTTTTGATTCTAAATAAAATATTAAATTAAAACTATTCAAGAAAGAAGACCTTATATTATAATATAACTTATTTAGAAAGATTAATATATTTTTAAGTAAAAAGCTAGATTTTAAATAACTTAAGCTATATTAGATTATCTAAATTAATTTAATAAAAGGATATTACAAATTAAAAGAATTTAGTAATAATAAAGTTTTTTTAAAAGGTATCTTTTCAAAGAACTAATTAAAGTTATTCTTGAAAAGAAAGAAATATAAAAAAAACAAAGACTTTGAAGTAAATTATAGTAATTCTAAAATATAAATTACTAATAGTAGTTTATAATAACTAAAAGAAATAGAGATATAAAGTTTAGAAAGTCTTTAACAAATAAAAGTATTTCTTGACCTTATAATAAACAAGTTATATTTCTTCTAAATTTAATTATAAAATAGCTATAAATTTAAAAGTTAGACAAAGATACTTTTTATAATAATAATAATTTATTATTAAAAGTAAAAGACTAATATAATATTTAATAATATAAAAGTTATTTATCTAAATTTTTATTTTTATAAAAATATAGAAATCTTTATTTTTTAGATTAATATATATCTTAGTCTTATTTCTAGATTACTTGAATATTAAAAGTTATTAAAAAACTAAAATATCTAAGACTTAAAAAGATTAAATATTTATATAATATATTAAATATATATATTTAATTATAAGATTAATTATTTTTTTTTTTAAATTTAATTTTAGTTTATACAAAAAATAACTAATCTTAAAAGAAAATTTAGAAATTAAAAGAAAATATTTAGCTAAAATAAATATATAAAAGAAAAGAATTTTATAATATAAAAGAATAATAAAATATAAAAAGGAAAAGAATAATATATTAAAAAAAAAATTCTAAATTTTAGAATTTTAGATTTTAGAGTCTTAGAAGTTTAAAAGTAAATTTAAAATTTTAGAAAATTTAAAGAATTATAATTAATAAATAAAATTTCTTATAAATAAAAAAGAAAGAAAAAAAATAATATTTTTTTATTTTATATATATTCTTTTAGTATAAAAAAAATTAACAAATATAGACAAATATTAATAAAGAGTTAAACTTGATATTATAAAATAATTAAAGAAATATTGTGGTGGGGATCACGTGAAATCATGTGATATGGGCGTGGTATATCAGGTCTTAATTTTCCCAACACTACCCCCACCACAACAACAACAACAACACTTAACAACCACACACTCATTTTATATTAGAATTTAAGACTACTATTCTTTGATCTAACTATTGATCCAAATACAACCCTTATAATATGCTACTCTAAACGTCCTTCCTTGACGAGCCTTTTTCTACGTATCAGATCCTGTTACTGTTCCTGCCCTCTTGGTGTGGTGTAGTTATTTCTCTCCCACATCTTTTTGGTGACCTACGCAGGGAACAGGCAGCTCTGTGGTACTGGATTAAGGTTATAAAAGACACTCAGAGCAGTATTGAAAAAGCATAGTAATTATCTTCCCCTTGAAAGTTTTATTGACGTAGAAAAGCAGACAACCCCTTACGGGAAAGCATGAATTGAAGCCCACGATTTATTCGGATTACGACCTCATGAAAGCAGAACCATAGGCAGCCAGATCAGCACTCTCATCTATAAAGCAATCAACGAGCAAAGATATAACAACGGACAACAAAATGCCTTCAGGGAGCCATTTACTTGGTTTTTCTCTGCCAGAGAGCATGCTCAGGAACCAACAGAACTCAACACTTCACTTGAAAAGTGGGAGACCCTCAGGTACTGGAAAACACGAAGGAGAGAACAGACCTCTCGACATAACACGGATGACTTTGATTCCGGTTATATACCAAAGGAAGAAACGAGCCAAGATAAAAGACGACTAGTTTCGAGACGATCAGGAGCGTAAAAGGGAGATCAGGAGGCGTATATGATACAGGAGGTAGTGTTACAGGCAAGATAATGAGACGATGGCAGTTTGTTTTTATTCGCTCCCTTTATACTTATTTCCTTTGTATTCGAAAAACTGAGAAGCCAGGTAGTACTTGGGACTTATATAAAAAGAAGACGTGGCCTTTGGATTTTATTTCGTTAGTCCTTTTGTTATATACGAGTATTGATTACTTGATTACCTTTGAATATTTCATTCTAGAAAGCCTTTATAAGATGGCATCACAAGAAGAGCTTATAGCCTCGACACCAGTCTCAGTACCAGGACCTTCTGATGTTGGTTCTGACTCTTCGCGTCGCGGAGGAAGGAATCAAGCACCAGGAGGAAGACACTCAAGCCCTCAATCCAAGGTGATTCTACGCTACCCTATGCCAGTCCCTGGTGGATACGGCAGCCCATACTTTGAAGGAAGAGAAATCACAGCCTTCCTTAAAGCACTCAACCGTTGCTTCAAGGATTACGGTATCAACAACGACAATGAAAAGAAAGAACGTACAGCGGAATATTCAGCCACCCAGACTAAGAGAGATATTGAGAGACTCCCGGAATATAGAGATTCGACTTCATGGGGAGAGTTCCAGGAGGTACTACTAAGAGAATATCGGCATAACGATTCAGACCAGCTTTTACATACTATCGGATACCTGGAGAAATACGTCAAGGACTTCAAACGCTTAGTTGACAACGGTCAGGTGACTCAAAGCCAAATCCACGAGTACTGTAGAGGATTCTATGACATCGGAGTAAAATGCGTCAAGAAGGGAAATATCACGGACAAAGCCCTCACGTTTAAATTCATATATGCTCTACCCCAGAGCTTGAAGATCAAAGCTATGAGATCCGCTGCAATAGGATCCAGATTTGACCCTGACAATATGAGATCGTTTCAGGAAGTCTACAAGATTATTGAAGGAAGCTGTGCTGTTCTAAAGAATATGGACGACCTTGTAGAAGAGCAAGGCATGGGAGGTTTGCCTACTGGGTTTGATAGCCTCAACACGATATATTCTACAGGCAAGCACCAGAAGGATACTTCTACAGAACTCAGGCCAGCTATCCTACCGTTTATTCACGCGAAAGCCAGAGACTCGCCTTCGAGGAAAATGACAGGTCAGGAAATAGATGAAATAACAGAAGGGCTAGATAAGCTACAAATCCTGGAAGCAGTGACAGAACGCGCTCTTCAAAGAGCAACTACCGCAAATGTCAATATAGCAAGCTATGACGACTTCTTAGAAGGTTCATTCGGAGAACCTACTGCTGAAGTCGGTTATGGAGGATTCCAAGGGCAATCGACCTACTCGGGGCGACCAAGGAAGAGCTTCCGAGATGACGAAACCTGCAAGTGGTGCCGTAATATCCAAGTTGAAGGAATGAGGCCACAGGCACCCCACAAATATATGAACCAATGTCACGACTACAAGATGTTTATTGGCAAAGGAGTAATTCATGAATCAGATGACAATAACTATATCTGTATTGGTCCGTGGGATCCGAGCAAGCCAGTACTACCTGTCCAGTTCAGCAATGATCTCCCCCGGAGGAATCAGGTTATACAACGTACGATAAATACTATTTATAGCCATATTCCAGAAAGGAGACAGAAGGCACTACAGGAGAATGTTGAGCATGAGAGGATCGCGCGAGAGAGCAGAAAACCCCAGGAGAGTGCTATAGGGAATGTAGAAGTATATGAGGACGACAGTTACGACATCTCTGACCTCCTCAACGAAAGAGTGCTCGATGAAGAAAAGAGCGCCTGGATCCAGGGAATGATTACAAGAGAGGCCGGGATTGAGCCTATTCAAACCCGGAAGTCAAAAAGAGCCTCTGAAAGAGATGCCCCATATACCAAGGAAACACTACAGGACCGATTGCAGAAACAAGCCTCTTATGGACGACCTAAAGTACTTCAACCAAAAACAGTCAGATTTAGTAACAATGACACTCAAGAAACAAGGCCAGTAATGCCAGAAGAGGTTCTGAGAAAAAGGGACAGCCAGAGCGAGGACGCTAGAAATGACTCAGGACGTATACTCAAAATACCCAGGAGTGCTAGTTCCAGGAACCAAGGAGTACTAGAAGCGCTATATAAAATGGGCTATAGCTACGAAGGAGCCCTAAGCAAACTTTTGGATCAAACAACGATTCCACCTGGATTTACACTTGGCGATATGATGTCGCTAGCAGGCCCTGTGTCAAACCTGGCAGGAAAGACAACAAAGACACGGAAACCGGGAAAGATTGATCAGAAAATGCAGGATACGATAATCGTGGAGAGTGAGGTTGGAACCTTAATGCTAGAACAGCGCCAAACCTACCCTGCGGAAGATATAGTTAACGAACGGTCAATACTTGAAGAATTGACGACGCAAAAGCCCTACCAAGTAGTAGATATAGGTGCTATATCTGTGGAAGCGTATTCAGGCTACTCTGATTATCACTCGCCAACACCAAAGGTAGTCATAACACTGACTGGGAGAACTAAGCTTGCGGATGTCAGAGCAACACTTGATACGGGAGCAGAGGTCAGTGTCATTACTCTAGACGCTGCTACGCGCTTTGAGATTCCAATCACCTACAGCTCGGGCATGGCTTTGAGAACAATCATTGGCAGCAAGTCTAGATTCGTCGGTTTCGCAGACAATGTACCTGTAACAATTGGAAATTCAGTGGTACGAACTAGATTCTATATTATGGACTGCCCTGGAATCAAGATTATACTTGGCTTTCCCTTTTTCAGAAAAGCAAGAGTTACTCTTCGGTATCCTAGAGACGACGAAGGGGGGCCAGTATATGCCCTATTACACGACCCAAGGACGGGAGCAGTCACTTCAGTCAAAACAAATACAGAGACTCAAAAGGCAAAAGAGACACTCGAAGCTAGAGCACAGAACGTTATAGGAATGATACAGTCAGACAGTGATTCTGAATGGGATAACGGTTACGCTTCTGATAGTTCGGAAAACGCCTGACCGACAGAATCAGCGGAGCTACTGTCGGGATTCTTGAATTTTCCGCTAAAAAGCCAAGGTACGAGTTCCTTCTAAAAAGAAGGGGGGACGAGGAACCTAGCGGTTGTTTTTTGTCAATTGAGACTATAGATCTTACAACCAAGTACGAAGACTTAGTGCTACAGAACCCATATAGGGAAAAGAAAAGATACGCCAATATAAATGCGGCCTACAAAACCAAAGACAAGAAAGTTCAGCCAGTTGATAAAGCTGATGATATAGGAGACGTTCCAGGAGGAAGGAGAGACTGGTATAAGAGATCACAACAAAGAGATAAGCCTCAAGAACAGCTTGGGAAATATCAGCAATATCTTATACCAAGATTTTCAGACATCCCTAGACAATCACGTCTTACACCAGAGCGAATGAGAGAACTCGATATTGGCGACATGCTTCAACCAGCGGAAAGAGAGCTGCTTGAAGAAATGCTAATTAATAGAGAGAAGGTTATTGCATTCGACTGGCCAGAATGTGGGCGATTTCATGAAGACGTTTCTCCACCAATTGTACTTAATACGATAGATCACGACGCCTGGCAAGCACCCAACTATCCCTGCCCAAAAGCTCTACTACCTACAGTAGTGAAAATGTTTAAAGACAGACTAGACAGAGGGGTACTAGAATACTCTGGAGGACCCTACAGGAATGCTTGGTTTTTAGTGAAAAAGAAGAAACCTGGCGAATACAGGCTGATTAATTCAGCAACGTCGATGAACGCAGTCACGAGAAGAGATGCCAACCTACTACCTTCTGTTGACGAATTTGCAGAAGAATTTGCTGGGTGCTATATTGCAAGCCTAGTTGACCTTTATTCTGGGTATGATCAGATGACACTTCACCCTAAAAGCAGAGACTTGACTGCTTTCTTTACGCCACTTGGATTGCTACGAAATACGACACTACCACAAGGAGCTACGAATTCAGTAGCGCAATTCGTGAGAATCATGAATCTAATACTCGAGGATATTTGCCCAAATATAGCTATGCCTTTCGTGGATGACGTAGGAGTAAAAGGACCCTACACAGACTACGACGGCGAAGAGGCACTTCCTGGGATACGAAGATTTATACTTGAGCACATTCAGAACCTCGATAAAACACTTGAAAGGATTGAGAGAGCTGGTGGATCTATTGGAGCCAAATCTCAATTTTGTAGAAACGGGCTAAATATCGTTGGCTTTGTCTGCAACTCAGGAGGCAGAGAGCCCTCTGCAGACAAGGTTATTAAAATCCTGAACTGGAAGGAGCCCGAAAACACAACAGAGGCAAAGGGATTTCTAGGACTCTGTGGCTACTTTCGTATATGGGTAAAAGACTATGGACTAATAGCCGAACCCATTTATCGCTTGATGAGAAAGGGGATAGAATGGCACTGGGATCCAGAATTACAAGGCAAAGCTATGAAGAAGCTTCAAAATGCGATGACTACTGCACCAGTGTTAATAAGAATTGACTATACACCTGGGGCAGGCGAAATTGTAGTTGGGGTTGACGCGAGCCTTGAGGGCTACGGAGGTTATCTTGGCCAAAGAGATCCCAAGACACAGGAAGTAAGGCCGTCACGATATGAGAGCGGTATATGGTCTCAAGCAGAAAGAAAGTACGACGCTACAAAGCGAGAATGTAGGGGAGTACTTAAGATCCTCAAGAAGCTTCGCATTTGGATTATCGGAGTCCACTTTGTTTTGGAAACGGATGCCAATGTACTAGTAGCACAGCTAAACCGGGCGGCTACTGATCATCCTGGAGCATTAATCACGAGATGGTTGGCCTGGATACGGCTTTTTGATTTTGAAGTACGACACGTGCCTGGAAAAGAACACACGGCTGCAGACGCACTATCCCGACGGCCACGACACCCAGCTGACACGAATGACGACGAGGAAGATATCGATGACTGGATTCTAGCAGAACTAGGAGCTTATGAGATCTGCCCTGTAGCAACGGATGAAGCTGACGACGGGTTAGAAGACCCCGAACTCCGAAGCCGAAGACGGATTCTTCAAGATATGAAGGACAGAGCTTCTAGGTTACGAGAGCAGGAAGAAGCTAGTAGTAGCGAGAATGGTTCGATTAATGAGAGACCAGACTATACAACACCGATTTCTGAAACGGAGTACGGGGAAGGTTCTATGAGAATAGCAATATATCTAACGACGCTGAAGAAACCAAAGGGAATGGACCTTCCTGGATTCCGCAAATTCAAGCGCGAGGCATTAAAGTATGGAGTCCATGGACGAAGACTATGGCGACTGCCGACAAAAGGAATGCCTACGAAGTTAGTAGTTGATAGTGAGAAGGAGCGAGCTCGAATTTTACGTGATATTCACGATAGAAGTGGACACAAAGGGAGAGAAAGCACTTATCACAAAGTCTCACAACGGTATTTCTGGCATGGTTGTTATAAGGACGTCAAGGACTACGTAAAAACGTGCGAAGAATGTCAGTTTAGAACTGCAGGAAGAGAGGAGGAAGCTATGTATCCTACGGCCTCTAATGGGTTGATGGAAAAATGGGCAATTGATATTACTTATATGCCAGCAATGAAGGGAAAGAAGTACTTGGTTGTGGCCAGAGACGATATGAGTGGATGGGTTGAGGCCAGGGCTATTACAAACAAAGAAGCCAAGACAGTAGCAACATTTATCTGGGAAGATGTTATTTGTAGGCATGGAATTTTCTGGAGAATGGTAGTCGATGGAGGTGGCGAGTTCAAAAGCGAAGTGCTTGAACTTCTAAATAAGTGGGGAATAGAGAGAGTACAGATCTCTGCATACCACGCCCCTTCGAATGGAATGATCGAACGAGGACATAGACCTCTGAAAGATGCCCTTTCAAAACTAGGGAGCGATTGGGTAGGCAATTTAGCAGCGGTGTTATTTGCTGATCGTACTACGGTTCATGGACCTACAGGCTATACCCCTTTTTATATGGTTTACGGGCGAGAACCTATTTTACCAGTAGAATCAAGAGTACCAACCTGGAGGACTCTCTTTACTCAGGAAATCAAGAATAGGGCGAAGCTTATTGAACTCAGAGCGAGGCAATTTCAATTGCGGGAACAAGATGCTAATGAAGCCATTTATCGCAAGACTAGACGACGTCAAGAAGGGAAGGAAGCATTTGATGCACGACACAATATTAGAACAAGACCTCTAAAGGAAGGGGATGTTGTACTACGGCATGATTCGGTCAGAGAAATAGACATGTCTTCGAGCCGAAAGTTAGATTTCAGGTGGCTAGGGCCATATCAGATTGCCTCAGCAAATCGCGAAAAAGGGTACTACAAGCTGAAGGAACTTGGGCCTGATGGAGTATTGCTGAGAGGGACCTTCTCAGGAAGTAGGCTTAAGCTCTTTCTAGAGCGAGAACGATATTTTTACTCTCCTGAAGATGTTACTTCGGGAGCCGAGCCAGAAGAAGATATCCCAACAGAAGACGAAGGCCAGAATAATACCCAGCAGGGTCAAAATAACGGATTTATAATTCGACCGCCGACATTGACAGCGGAGCAGCGAGCCCTATATTCTGTAATCAAGGACTAGTTCAAAGCCTAGAAAACCCCCGCGAGCGGAATGGATTCTTGGCCTCGAGGCAGTTTGCACTACACTCCCTTCTCTTTTTAGGGAGAAGGTCGATCGAGACGCTCCTATCAAGTAGGAAGCTTGTGTTGCATCTGGCAACGTGAAACCAGCCAGAATTACAATTCCCCTATATGTCTCTGTCTTTCAGGCCAGGACGCGCACAATTCATGCACCTCGCTTCTTGGTTGGAGGCAGTAGCTGTGGCCTAGGCACCTGAGGCTCAGGGAGGAAGAGTAAAACAGCTAGAACACGCCAAAGCAGTACACAAAAGTCAAAGTTCCTCACAGAAAATACGGCTAGAGGTTGCCCTCTAGATAGCTCAAGACCCACACAGGCTTATAAGAAGAAGACGTTTCATTCACAAAAGGTAGCCAGATGAATTTCGACTCTGCTTTGAGGCCAAAAGGACTATTTGAGAGTTCAAATGGAGTTTTTTTTATGAATAAAAAGGTCAACTAATTATAAAGCTCAAGAAGTACCCCAAAACCCGCAATGGCCAATCTAGAAGTCCCCAAGAACCCACAAAGCGAATCTACAGAAGGAAGAAGCCGGTCTCGGAGTCTAACCCTTCGAATTTCAACTCTACGCTTAGGCTATTAAGTCTATTTTGAGAGTTCAAAAAGTCTTTCCACAGAGAACGACAATCAACCTAGCTGAAGAAAAGCTTGATAAAGTTGAAACAAAAAGGAAAGAATCCAGAGAGTCCAGGTAGTCCAGGTAGTCCAGAGGAATCCAGTAAATCCGAGGGATCCAAGAGTAGAGGGAGCCTGCCAGCTTAAGCAAACCCAAGAGCGGGAAGGAAAGTGAACTTTGATAAGACAAGAAAACTCGAAGAGGGCCCTTTTAAGGCTTGCCGTAAAAGAAACAACGGTGGTTGCTTAGGAGAGGCGACTTATTGACCAAACATTGCATTTCCTCGAAAGGAGTGCGTTTGAAGAAGCATCCAAGAGGCGTCCTAGTTGCTCTAAGTACGTCTAAGAGCTAAAATGCCTTATCAGAGAAAGAGGAAAAATACTTCAGCTACTCACTCGTTGGGTGTCATTGATACTGGATCTGTGGTAGGGAACGATACGCCTGTGTCACGAAGGTTATTCAAACAGAAAAGGGGAAGCTAGTGGAACACTTAGGGGAGATATTGATTCGCTACTACATCGCTATCCCGCAAAACTGATTGAGATCTACCGCGAAGGTCAAATCCTATCTAACTAATGAGGAGGGGATACTCAGCAAAAATCAAGTTGCTACTCGCAAAATCTACTACCATCCGCCCACGCTTCCTGTCCTTCAACGGTATGCCCATCCCCCAATTATGTGTCGATCCTGTTATGAGCGTCGATATTCGATGGAGGGTGAGGGCGGAATCGAGGGTTGGGTTTGATCTGTCGAAAAAGGGTCAGCACTTGGCGATATACTCAGTAGTGAGCGAGGTGACTTAGCGGTTATTGCTAATACTATGGCCTGGTGTCAATCGAGGGCCAAAAACCGAAGGAATTGTCGATATATGGTGTCGATATATGAGGATGTTGATGAAGAAATAATAAGAAGTTGAATCAGGAGGCTGGGGATATATATAATCGGCGGCTGGGTATGACTCACACACTCTTTATGACGTAATTGGAGCCGGAGTTGAAGTTGAGGTTATATTCACTACGGGGTATTTAGGGTCACGTGGGAAGAAGACTGTGGAGGGAAAGACCTTTGCATACCTTGTTTTCTTTATTTTTTCTTTGATATTTTAGTATATTATGCGCTCTTTACTGGATTACTACTCGGGAGTGAGCAGTAGAAAGAAGGGGGGACGAATGTGGTGGGGATCACGTGAAATCATGTGATATGGGCGTGGTATATCAGGTCTTAATTTTCCCAACACTACCCCCACCACAACAACAACAACAACACTTAACAACCACACACTCATTTTATATTAGAATTTAAGACTACTATTCTTTGATCTAACTATTGATCCAAATACAACCCTTATAATATGCTACTCTAAACGTCCTTCCTTGACGAGCCTTTTTCTACGTATCAGATCCTGTTACTGTTCCTGCCCTCTTGGTGTGGTGTAGTTATTTCTCTCCCACAATATTAATTAAGTTTTAATTTAGAAAAAGAAAAAGAAAAGACTTAATAAATTTAGTTTAAATAGATTCTATAAACAAGAGTCTATTAATATTATAAAAATAAATAAACTAAAAAAAAAGAAAATATAAAATAAAGTTCAAGAGAAAAAAGGAAAAAGAGTTAATTTCTTTATATTTTTATTTATTTGTCTAAATAAAAGGAAAATTAATAAAAAGTAATAATAATATTAAAACTTTATAATAAAGAAATTAGAATAAAATTAACTAAAAAAGAACAAATATAAAAGAATAAAGAAAAAGACTTAACAAAATTAAATAAAGATTAAATCTCTCTTAAATTATTAGAATTAAAGATTAAAACTAAAAAAGTAAATAAATAAAAAGAATTAAAACTTATAAAAGGCTCTTTTAAGGTTTATTATATTAAAATTATAATAAAAGCTTAGAAAAGATAATTTAATAATCAAATATTATATTTTTCTAAAGAAAGTATATCTAAAGAAATATTCAAGAGATATTCAAGTAATTTCAAGTATATCTAAAAGAACTTAGTTTAATAAAAAAGAAAAAAGATAAAGAAAAACTTTATTTTTAAAGTCTGAAAATTATAATTCGAAGTTTAATAGTTTAATATTAGAATTTAATAAAGGGAGATTTAAGAGACTTATATTTATTTTCTTGTTTTTTCTATTTAAATAATATATTTATCTAGTAAATATATATTGTTTTTATAGAGAATATATAAAAAGAGAAAGTTTTTTGTTAAGATTAAAATTCGAAGAAAAATATATTTATTTTTATTAGCAAAGAATTAATAAATAACTAAGGAGAATATATAAAGAATAATAAAAAAGAGATAAGATTAATATTTCTAAGTTAATTAATAAATTAATTAGTTAGAGTTAAGAGTTATAAAAAAAATAAATTAAATTATTAAAAGAAAAGAGAAGGGAGAAGCTAAAAAAAATATTTATAATAGTTAGAGAGGAGTTATATTTTCCTAATTAGATATAATATTCTTTCTATTTCCTTTGTTCTATTACTTGAGGTCAAGAGTAAATTTGGGAGTACTCTAATAGAGAGGAATTATAGTAGTTGGAGGTCACGAGATATAAATTTTAAGAGGAAAATATACTATATTCCTTGATTTTTCTTTATTTATTTCTATATTTATATATTCTCTTACTAAATTACTATTCTGAAAGAATAGTAAAAGAAAGGAAGGACGAATATAGTGAGGATAGCTTTGGTTTGGAAATCACGTGATAAACTAGAAGTATATAGTTGGATTTTTCCCGAGGCAGACACATACAACTCATACACTACTACCACTTATTTATTTGTATTTTGAATCAATCAGTTATTATTAATCAAATTCTTCCCCTGATGCTTGCTTCTCAAAGTCTATAGGTGAAGGGCCTTATTCTATGTACTAGATTCTGTTCTCGTTTCCTGCTCTCAAGTTGTAGTTTTGATCCCCTTTACAATATCTATTTTTGACTAGTAAGGTGAGAGCGACGTATCTCCGCTGATAGTTTATAATTTATCTTTGGTTGTCTAAGTGTTGTCAGTATGACGCTCTATTTGATCTCCTACCAATAGCAACATTATAGTTTTGATCCTTCATACTGTACCCTTCGCTAATCTTTTATCAAATGTTGAGCGCAAATAAGCAGAAGATTTCTTGGGTGTTCGCTTGAGTGTCTCATAGTCTACATAGGTCACCCCAAAACGAATATCATACCCATTTTGCCATTCTTTCCTTCAATGTTAGTGATCCTATCCCCAAACCAAGCTGCGACTTAAAGGACTTCTCTAAGAACGACAAGCACACTTACCAAAGTTATCCATTAAACTCCATGCAAAATATCCACCAACATTTACGCCATCATCATTGACAGCTCTCGAAATAGCATCGAGGTACAGCTCAAAATACTTCACTCTGAAGTCATCCTGGATCGACCTCGTAACATCCATCCTATTCTCACCCGGACATGGGCAACCATTCTCCGTCACAATGATCTGGCAACCATATCTATTCCAGACCCAATTCAGAAGTTTGCGGAATTGTTCAGGGCAGACCTGAAGCCAAGAGACGCCTGATTGAGGTCCGATTTCCATTCCAGCCTTATTAGTGATATGCTCTGATACGTTGCCCATATAGTCGGTGCTAGGAGGAGGATTAGGCTCAGCACGAGCATATTTTGCTGTGTAGTGGTTCATGCCATACCACTTCGGCTTGTTGCTCCGGAGGAGATGGAGCTCGGATTCTGTGAAGGCGGGAAGGCGGCTGCCCAGTTGGAGACGCATGCTAGCGGGATAATCGCGTCCAAGGCTGTGAGTTAAGTTAGGAATTATGGCCGGCTCGGGGCGTGTTGTCTTAGAAAATGATGTGCAGGAATAGCTGATAAGATGTCCTTACAAGATTGGATCTGCAAACCAGCCAATGTAGAACTCCATTCGCCGCTGCGCAGCTTCAACGTCGTGTGGAGATTCTGCATCCCAGGGTTCATAATAATAGCCATTCAGTACGATTGTGACTTGTCCAGCTTGCTTCTTCTCAAATTGCTGACTGTATGCTTCCACGGCCAGTACGTGGGACATAATGAGCGACTTGCCTACGATCCACGGCTCCGTCGTTGAGTCCCCGATGCCATTACTTGCTAAGTTAGTGCTGCTTCGACCGGGCGCCATGATACCAGTGCAGTAGCCCTATGGCGAAAATATATCAGCTTAATTTCTTGTACAACCTCACTTGAAATGTTGGGTGTACTCACGAATATAGATATTATGTACGGCTCGTTGAATGTGATCCACTGTTTGACACGATCCCCAAAGCGCTCAAAACATAACGAGGCATATCTTACAAAATCCTTTTGCACCTCTGCTTGATTCAACCATCCACCATATCTATCTTCTAATGCTTGAGGCAAATCCCAGTGGTAGAGTGTAATCCAAGGCTCTATACCCTTTTCAAGTAAGCCGTCGATCAGATTGTTGTAAAACTTCACGCCTGCTTCATTAACCGGGTCGTTACGTCCACCAAGTGGAATAATTCGGGACCAAGAGAGGGAGAAGCGGTAGTGTTTTGCTCCGTAAGACTCCATCATATCGATATCAGTGAGGTACCTGTTATAGTGGTCGCATGCGATATCGCCATGGGCGCCTTTAGTGCGTGATGGAGAGAGATGACTGAAGGTGTCCCAGATAGAAGCACCACGATTATCAGCATCTACGGCCCCTTCAATTTGGTATGCTGCAGTTGCGTAACCCCATATAAACTCTGCTGGCAATGGAAGGGGTTGCAAGGGAGGCATTGTAGAGTGTGCAGAGAAAAACCGAATCGGAAAAGCTAAAATGTAAAGTGTGAACTCGAGAGGTATAGATAATGAGCCATGAGCATCTTATACTTAATAAATTTTAGAACCTCCCCCCTCCCCCCTTCCCCCCACCAGACTGTCATCGTATCAACAACTATAGTTAGTTGACAAATATTAATAGTAACATTTTCAAAATTGCTCTAATTTAATACAGAGAAAATGCTAGAAGTTCAAACACTCCCAACAACGATTTTTAGTAATTCGAAAAGAAATGCTTAACTTGTAAACCTGGTGAGGTTGGAGTTTTCAGATATATTGTGGGTCGACTACCTGCTGTAATGTAATTTGTTCTTCATACTGTTCAGCCGGAGGCTCTTGAAATAGTTTATCCGCGGCTGTCGGATATTTCCACAACTTTACATCCTGGCCAAGCACGAGCCACCTACCCACCTACTAGGTATGCTAGACAGCTCTTCTCGCCTTAGTGGATCCAGCACTGGGCGAGCTCAGATAACTTTGCGATCTTCTAAGCAGGTTTTTATAAATAGCCCTATCTATAAATTTCTCTGCATAAAAATAGTAAGAAGTACCAAACAGAATCAATGAGCACTCAGGAGATATCCAGCTTAAAAAATATCTATTGCGATCAGTTATAAGCTGCCCTCTTCACGGCCCAAATTTCCAAGATACCAACTATAATCAATCTTCGAGGTTTTCAAATTCCAAGTATCAGTTAAGGCCGTAGCCGCGTATACAACAATTCTTTCCATCCAAACGCTTCTTGCTGTTCTGGCCCAAACCACAAGTCAACTTTCACAATGGCCGGCACATTTCCAACGTCAAAGCCTGATTGGTCGAATATCAACGTTATTCACCGTGGTACTCTCCCTCCACGATCTTCATTCTTCTTATATGGCAGCTATGCCCAGGCAATTTCCCAAGATTTGAAATATTCACGCTCCTTGAATTTAAGCGGCACATGGAAATTCTACCATTGCAACAACCCATTCGAAGTTCCTCAAGGTTTTGACCAGCCTTCCTTTGACATCTCTCAGTGGGCTGATATACAGGTACCTGGATTCTGGCAATTGCAAGGTTGGGCCAAGCCTCATTACTCCAACGTCAACTATATTATCCCCGTGGATCCGCCAAATGTTCCATATGAAGGCAACCAAACTGGAAGCTATGTCCGAAAGTTCAATGTGCCGGAAGAATTCGCAGGTCACCAGCTGCGACTTCGGTTTGAAGGTGTAGACTCAGCCTTCCACGTCTATATCAACGGCCAGGAAATTGGATATTCACAGGGGGCTCGAAATCCTTCTGAGTTTGACATTACTGCAGCAGCAGATTTCGTAGGCGTGAATACGCTGGCAGTGAAGGTGTATCAATATTGTGACGGCAGCTACTTGGAAGACCAAGATCAATGGCGAATGAGTGGCATCTTCCGTGATGTATTCCTCCTAGCCTTCCCAGAATCACATATCAAAGATTTTCATGTCCAGACTCTGCTGGACGCCGACTATAAAGACGCCGATCTCATCACTACGGTTCACGTTAACGGTGGTGGGCCTGTTGGACTAACACTGATTGACCATGAGGGCCAAACAGTCGTTACACAGTCAAAGGAAGCCAGTGGTGTTAGTCATGTGGACTTCAACATAGCAATTTCTGAGCCCCGAAAGTGGAGTGCAGAAGACCCCCAACTCTACAAGCTTATTTTGTCCTTCGGTGGTAACTTCATTGTCCAAAACGTTGGCTTCCGCAAGATCGAAATCAAGGATGGAATCTACACAATCAACGGCAAGAGAATCGTCTTTCGTGGCGTTAATCGGCATGAGCACCACCCAGTTTACGGACGAGCTGTCCCATATGAATTCATGAAAAGTGACTTGCTCACCATGAAGAGGTGCAACATTAATTCAATTCGCACATGCCACCAACCTTCTGACCGGCGACTATACGACTTGGCTGACGAGCTAGGCTTCTGGATTATTGATGAGGCAGATGTTGAATGCCACGGCTTTGCAACGATTGACCGAACAGCCTTGACCGAGGAGGAAAAGAGGAAAACTTTTGCGGAGAGGATAGAGCTCGTATATGGCACTTCTGCTCGTTGGACAACCAACAATCCTGAATGGAAAACACAATACGTTGACCGCGCAGTGCAACTTTGCGCACGAGACAAAAACTCTCCATGTGTGATCATGTGTTCGCTTGGCAACGAGGCATTTTATGGCTGTAATTTCCAGTTTATGTACGATGCAATCAAATCTATGGACAAAACTCGACCAATACATTACGAAGGAGATCGAGAAACTAAGTCGACTGATATATGGTCACAGATGTATGTACAGCCAGAGAATTTGATGGAGGAGGCAAAAAATTCTCACCACAACAAACCGCTCATCCTCTGTGAATTTGCGAATGCTATGGGCAACGGGCCTGGGAATCTAAAGGAGTATATCGATGCTTTTTATGCCCACCCCCGTTTACAAGGCGGGCACGTTTGGCAGTGGGCAAACCAGGGAATCGAGACTAAAGATCCTGCGACTGGAGAGTTATTTTATGCATTTGGAGGTGATTTTGGTGATGTTCCCAATAACTCTACCTTCATTCTAGATGGACTAGTCTCCTCTAAGCACACACCCACTCCAGGATTGATTGAATATAGGAAGGCAATTGAACCTGTACAGGTGAAGTACTGCGAAGGACAGAAAGTTATTATCGCCAATCGCTACGACATGATCTCCTTAGACCATCTCAAGTGTGAGGCTTCTATTGTTAGTGATGGGTTCAAGAAATCTCTTGGCGAGGTCGATATTCCGAGGGGGTTACCTCCTCAAACCGAAGCAACCTTGGTTCTGCCGAATCTCGAATTACCCATATCTGATTGCGAATGTTTCCTTCAGCTTGACTTTTCTCTGAACAGTCCAACTCCCTGGGCTGATTGCGGTCACCTCATCGCATCGTCGCAACTACAGCTCCGTGGCATATCCACCTTCGCAAAACCAGCCTCAATATCACCAACTCCTTCGCTCATCACTACGCCTAGCTCGCTACACATCTCCAGCACCAAATCAGACTGGAAATTCTCGCTCACTGTTGGTAGACTTACTTCGTGGAAGAAAGACGAGGCAGAACTCATACACGCTGGTCTAGGACCCGAGCTTGGAATCTATCGTGCTATGACCGATAACGATGTCAAAATTGATGGCCTCGATTGGAATGAAAAATTCGTCTTTCTCAGCCAACCGCATACCCGTTCAGTATCCTGGCAAACAAACCACCAAGCTTCCTCTATTGAAGTAATTGTTCATGCGCGCCTCGCTCCGCCGGTTCTCTCCTGGTCCATTGCCACGACAACAACATACACTTTTTATGGCGACGGCACACTACATATCCACTGTGCAGGCAAACCAGATGGTGGATTGAATCTCCCATTAACGATACCGCGCCTGGGCTTCACGCTCGCATTGCCACCATCATTTGAGGCAGTAGAGTGGTTTGGCCGTGGCCCTGGTGAAAGCTACAAAGATAAGAAATTGTCGCAGTTGTTTGGAAATTGGTCTGCAACTGTTGATGAATTATTCTTTGACTACGACCACCCTCAGGAGACATCTAATCGGACGGATGTCCGATGGGTGAAGGTTAGTTCGTGCGATGGAGTGTCACTGAAAGCGAGATTTGGGACGCAAGATGGGTTTAGTTTTATGGCAAGTCATTATACTTCAAAGGATCTAGATGATGCTGCTCACCCATACGAATTGCGGCGGTCGAAGAAGAAGTATACTGTGCTAAGGCTTGACGCGGATCACCATGGGTTGGGAACAGGGGCTTGTGGCCCAAAGACGTTAGAGCAGTATGCGTTGAAGCCAAAGGAATTTACATTTGAGATCAATTTAGAGTAGAGGTAGTTGGTTGCAACCATTCACCCTTTCGACCTTCACTTAGCCTCCCACGTATCTATGCGTAAAATAATTTCCGAAACTAAGACTTATCAAGTACCAAAAAATGTTTCATATATGTCTACAGTCTCATATCATTTCATTACACTTCCCACTCATACAGATAATGTAAATGGCCTGTCAATTTAGGGTGTTTCTATCCGGAACACTTAAAAAATTAACGTACGCCTAAAGGGAGAACCAAGTAATATTGTGTTAGGATAAAGAGATGGGAACTTATATAGACCATGTAGTAATTTGCTATCAATTACAAGCGACTTAGTTTAATTATAAGGGCAGTTATCTCTACACATTTGGAATCATGAGGAGAAAATCTTTATTTAGATGTCCCAGTTACGTAGAAAATTGTTGGATACTTTCAGAGATGGTTATTTCTACGGATAGAAGTGCTATATATAAAGGCCTGAAGGCTGTAAGGTTGCCTGTTTTTACCTATTGCTATGACTCAGAGAAGGCACCGGCTTGCTTCAGTACTGTTCTTGCTGTCTATATTCAACAAGAATCGTATGTACCTTGTCGAATGATAAGTGACTCCATATCCTAATGAGTGTTATTGTCTCCATCTAGGCTTATTTCACGCACAGGTAGAAACTAGATAGTGAAAAACTCTAAATATGGTGCATTTTCATTCTTCTCATAACCTTATAACTTTTAAAGGGAAAATTCAGTTAATATGTGTATGGTATGACATTATGTTGCCCTACGAGAGAAGGGGGTTGAATTAAGTAAATAAAGAAATGAGGGAATATATCCCAATGTAAGTTGTGCTAAATTAAAATTAAGGCGTTACACGGGAATCGATAGGCAGCTCCTGATAGTATTTAAGGTGTACACTTCAATTAACCTGACTAAACCGAAATTGGGTGCTATAATAATTTAAGTCTTTCCTATGTTGAAGTATTTTTCTATCATGGAATAAGACAGAAGCGACCAATTACCAAAGGTTGATGCAGTGCGTTCCGTACATAACAGTGCAAGCGGAATCGTGCTGGGAGGCAGTCATATAATCTGCCAAGGAGACAGCACTTGCTCAAACAGCAGACTTAGGAATCTGCTTCTCATCAACGTGTAAAACTTCCGCTACATGTTCAACATGTGCCTCATTGTCAATCTCTTTCTCGACAGCAATGACAGCTCTGTGAGCATTGTCTTTGCCCTCAAACACTGGTATTTGTTAGCAACGTTCACGGGACTAGGAGCTGAAGTACATACAGAAGGACAATTCCTCGAGTGTACGACCATGAGTCTCAGGGAACAGAAAGTAGATGAACACTATCTCGAATGCCAACCAACAGATATAGACTAGCAAGAATTTCCATGCAATGGCCGCCAGACCAATAGGGTTGACGTAAGTGGCGAAAAAGCCTGCAGCTTTACCAAAGAACTGGAACCATGCAATACCACGGGATCTTTCGGCGTACGGCCAAAGCTCGACAAGGTAAGCTAGGTGCCATGAAATTAGCGTTGCTCATACACAGATAGTATTACACATATGCTGTGGGGCCACTTACTATATGTGAGTGCATTGTAAGCAATATCATAGCAAGGACTATAAAGAAAGATAAATATCAAGGTAAGTATGGCAGCAACCTCCTTTTTAGTAGTCATATAGCGTTCCATTGAGATGGTCCAGGCGGTGTAGCAGCAGATCAAACTGCAAGCACAAGTAAGATACATCCTACGGCGAGGATAGCGTGACGAGATCAGTGCACAGCTAACGGCTGCGAGCAGAGCCCAGCAGGATATCCCAACGTTTATCTTGGATTTGACAACACTGTCTGTAATACCAATAAGATTTAGGATATCATTAAGGTAGAATCTAGGCTTATTAGTCATTTATAACATCAGGTGCAGTCAAGGACTTACGAGATCAGCGTGTTACCAGACCACTGTGTGAAAAGCCCTAAGAAGGCAGAGACCAGTAAACGATGACGCATACCAGAAGTACGGAACAGGTCCATCCAGGACTGTTTTGCGCTCTCTAACTCAATTTTGATCGTTGCTTCAATTTGTGCCATTTCTGCCTTAACAAAGACCGAGTCTCGATCCCCTTCTGCATGATACTTGACAAGAATTTCAAATGCTTCATCATACCGATCCTTACTGATCAGGTATCGTGGGCTTTCGGGGAGAAAGCTAAGCTAATCAGAAATATTCTCTATGAAATGGAATCAAACAGAGCTAAACTTACAAGATGAAAACGATCTGAAGCATAGCAGGGAAGATCTGAAGGAGTGAAGGGATGCGCCATCCCCAATCATTCGGGATGGTCACCGTTCCCAAGCCTACAGCCGCAGCAATGATTTGGCCAAAGAAATATGACGAGTTAAAGAGTGAACCAAGGAAAGGTCGTTCCTTGGGATATCCCAACTCTCCTAGCATAGATGATCCAGCGATCACACAGAATGGAAATCCGAAGCCGAGCATGATACGTGCAACAATATACATCGCAGCTGTAAATAAATATTAGCATTACTGTCCGGGGAATAACCTTCATTGTGACTTACCTCCATTTGCAAATCCTTGCATAATGGCACCAACAACACTAATAAGTGATCCTATCATAATTGACCAACGTCTACCAAAACGATCATTGATAAGGGGTACAAAGGGCAATGCTAGGATAGAACCCAGGTTGTAAGACGCTCCTAGGAAACCTTTGAGATTAGGTTCAACGGCGTACTGGGGGCCAGTCGCAAGAATCTTTCCCGTTGGTGATCCGAAGACTATTAACATTTGAAGATTAGTGTTCACAACGTTCGAAAATTCCAAAGCTAGGTGCATACACTTCTGCCATGATGGAACGATCTGCGCAGTATTGACGATTTGGCCATCGAAGCCCGTTGTCATCTCAATTCCCATGCATGCTGGAAACATGAAAACATACATCATGCGCAGATTCTTTTTTTTGTACCATGGTACTTTGTCTTCTTCGACAATGCGTGTAAGCACAGGGTCGGCGAGTTCATGGGCAGGAGCCATGGCGAATGATGGATAGGTTTTGCTTCAAGGTAAAGAAGTGTTGAACAATTGAGCTTGAATTGAAACTTTTCCAAGATGTGTATAGGTCTAACATGCAGGAGGAAGATATTTTTATATACCTTCCCCACGCGGCTGCCAACCCCAACCATATTCCCCATATTTTCCCCAGCCTTCGGGCCTCGTCCAACTTCATAGTTGCGAAATTTCTAGGGATAGTCTAATCTCCTTACCTACAGCTTGGATCCAAACGCCACCAGAAATTACCTGATATCTGTCTGTGCTTTTTTCTAGTATTTAGCGTACATTGTTAAGTTTTGGCCGAGTACCAATCTGAACATTAGTGTCTAGCATGGGGGGTGTGGACAGATTCGGAATTTCGTGGCATGTATGGACGGGTATCATCCAACCCTTCCGGAGGATTTGAATACTGTTATACCATGTGCAGTATTTTACACGCTACGAGTGCTGGTTTGGTTTAATTGTTAGTCTCCGCGGCCCGAACGTATTTATCCGCGGCTGAAATAACGTATGGTGAACATGGCCAATAGCTCAAAAATAATGAATGGTGAGCTCATTAGGGCTGACGGTCGAAACGGATCTTAGCTTAACATCTAAGTCTGTGGAGAATATGCATCCTATAGATCAATAATGGTTGGCCCAGTGTGTCGCCGCATAAATGCCTGATTGGTTCACTGACATACCCGTGAGCCAGTGAAGGTGAGCCGTATTCGTATTAAGAAGTACCTCAGATGTCGTATTTCGTATATTGTGGTACTGAGGCGGGTACGGCATATCTGACTTGGCGTTTTTCTCCGCATCATGGTTTTCAGTAGCTCCGCACTCAGCGCCTCTTTCAATGGTATTTACAGCGATGTTTCTCCTGAATCCAAGATTCAGGTAGGTTTAATCTCCGAACATCGTCGTCTCGTACTTTGCTGACCCGAACGAAGATTGCGGGGTAGAAAAAGTTTGAGATTCAAAATTTTCTCACCTAGTACAAAATAATTTCAATGAATCGACCTAAGGAGTACTTATGGCTTGATTGCCGACGGATTGGGGGCAGCTGCTAATACACCTAGATCACTTGTGATGGTATGCGTCGCTGTCATAAATCTTATCATGTATTCTCAAAGCTCTTTCTACTATTATGTTATTTTGGTAATACTGTTTGCTTCCACCTCGGCTGTAGAGTATAAGGGCGATTCTTTTGAAAATAAATATAGCAGGTATGAAATGTAAGCTTTATAAAATCTATACTAAAAATTTTAGTCAGGAATTATTCATACCTAAAGGAATTGCCTTGGGGAAAGAACTCTCTTCGAACACAGCCCAAGTTGGGTCTTTCCAATTGCAATTGACTCCATCGACACCAGTCGCAACATTAGACTATGGGAATGAAGTTGCAGGGTACCCTTTCTTCAATGTTGTTTCCGTCACTGGAAGTGTCCAGATAGAAATCAAGTACTCTGAGGAGTTCAACGGTCTTCTCTCAAACTTCTCCGACGGACCCATTCCATTCAACATCGGCCTCTCAAACTCATATCGAGTTGAGACATTTCAAGTTACCAAATCCGGCCGTTTCGATGAATTTCTCTTACAAGGTGGCCAGAGATGGCAAAGCATACGTCTTCTGACCCAAGGCACCATCCAGTTCTCGTCAATTGGCTTCGTACCTTCTGTCTCGAACGTGGATATTAGCCAAGTTCCTGGCCAATTCAGCTGCGACGATGATAGGCTCAACAATATTTGGCGACTTGGAGCTAAAGCTGCGTCTATGTCATGTTTTGACCAAGGCTCCCAGAAAGCTATCTGGCAAGTTAATTCAACAGGAACTTTCCTGCAGGGAATGAGATCTGGTCTTAGTGCTAAAGGCGCTTCCTTGAAGGATTATACTCTGGAATTCGATGCATACATTAAACGAGGTGGTATAGGATGGGTAGTTGTGAGCTAAATATGTCCTTCTCTCTATGACCAATTGCCTGACTTAAATCTATTGAAATAGGCCCACCCACTTGCATCACCTGCTAAGGGTATCCAACTGAACCTTATTGGGAATCTCCCCCCAGCAACGCGCTTTGTCAATACCAACACATCTCTCACACCTGCCAATTCGATTGTTCTAGGCTATGGATATTCAATCGTTAATGTTACAACTCTCACCTCCTACCATCTCGACACTTTCGAAATACCCTTCTCCATTCAGGAAAATGCCTGGTATAAAATTCAGACAGTACTGACTGGGGGTCAACATCTGGCCGTTTCCATTTCTGGTACTCAGGTCTTTAATATCTCATTAGCCTCGTACTACATAGGTGGTAGTACAATTCCCACTCGAGGCTCCTTTGGCTTTGGTGGGTGGCAGGACCAATCAGGAACGATCAGAAATGTGATCGTCTTCGATACCAACAATGGCACAATTATCTATAGTAATTCCATGACAGACAGCGTCTCTGTTATCGCAGAGTACGGCGTTCACTCAAACTATGCTCCCATCTGCCTTGATGGCCCAAAACGTGACCGTCTCGCTTGGCTCGGAGATTTTTATCACACCGTACGTGTGATCGGAGCAAGTACAACACGGTATGACTTCATCAGAGGAACTCTCTCATTCTTCTTAGACTGGCAAACTCCTAGCGGACTCCTACCTTATGCAATACCCATCAGCTATTCACCCTCGGAAGCTTATAGCGCTTTTGCAAACGGTGCTGGTGGCCAACTTTTTGGCTATGAAGTCTGGGGTCTTATTCTGGCTGACTACCAGATCCTTGGCCTACTCTCTTTTACTAATTACATTTCTATCAGCAATGACCTCGATTATGCACGTAAAACCTGGCCACAGTGGCAACTACAAATCGGCTGGATCTTGAGACAGGTCAACAGCAGTACCAGCCTGATTGACCTTGGTAACACCTTTCTTGGCCCGGCAAAGGGTGGTTCTGCTGTTAATTGCGCACTCGTTCAGGCGTTGAAAATGTCCGCCCAAGTAGCGACCGCTATCAACGACACCCAATCCGCTTCCCAGTATCTCACTTCGGCCATGGCTCTCGCCGCCGCCGTTAACAAGAACCTATGGAATCCAACACTAGGGGTTTACTCTTTGGCGCTCGATTCTCCCACTGATTACTCCGTCAGCGCATGCGCTTTCTGTATCACATCCGGCACAGCCAGTAGCGATCAAGCTGCTGCATTTCTGTCAGCCATGGAGAATCTACGTCTCGGGCCAGGTTATAAGGACTCAACGAAGGTCAATAGCACAGATATAACAGTCAATATTTCGCCTAACACCAATGGTTTCTTGCTTGCGGCGCTGTTAGCTCAATCACCATCAGTGCAAAGAAATAGTACCAGTACCAAATTTGTTGCGAAGACATCAAAGGACCTTCTGTACTCCCTTTGGGGAGCAATGCTAGCTGATAAGAAGACCTCGACAGGGGCGAGCTGGGAGTATGTCTCTGTATCTGGTAGTCCAGGGCTAGGGCTCTACACAAGTTTATCGCACCCTTGGGGTGGGGCACCAACGTATTTGTTGACGGAATGGGTAGCCGGTCTACGACCTGCGGCGGATTTGGATGGGTTCGGGTATCGAAATTGGGTTGTTGATCCATCTGTGGGGATAGAGATGGGGTTAAAGAGAGCAGCTGGAAGTGTTGTTTCGGGGTTCGGAGGCTCGGTGGATGTGGAGTGGGAGATCAATGATGGAAAAATGCTTAATATAGAGATTAAAGCTCCAGTGCAGACAAGTGGGATATTTGAACTAGGTGCAAGAAGGCAGGTTCTCAGTGGAAAATCAAGGTATTCCCTCAACATCGAGATATAGTATCAATAAATAACATGAATTTTTAAATCAATTGTTTTGAGTATATTTGATCTTTCCTTTTCGCCTACCTGTTCTCATCTGCCTACACTCTGCTAGAAGAGAATGTTTCAAATAACCTTACAAGGGCTTAATTATTTCGTTAGATTCAGCTAAAGTTTACATTTACCTATGAAATGATACCACAGAACTTGATAGTTCATCGTGAACCTTACATCGGGGAAGTGCTTGTGCCTTGTATTGATACAATAATCACTAAGGAAGAAAAGAAAGAGTTGAAGTGTAGGTAATATGACATTCTCTGTCTCACTAGGGTCCGTTCTCGCACTCGCAAAAACAACTGGTGTTGAAAGATCAAATGGGTCCATAGCGGTGCATCGCTAAAGATGCTGGCACTCAACTGAGTTAGCTGGTCAATCAAAAAGTTCCTTGTGAGGCTGAAGAAGGGACCAGAAATAGGAGTGACGGCATGATTGCGTGATAGTGTGAGTGGGAGCCTTACGGCGCTGTATTGGTAGAGGTAGCTAACTTTCTTGCGACTTCCAGTTTCTGAATGCGGAAGGCTTCTCTTAACTTAGATAATACTATCTTGAGATAATATAAATTGTGATCGTCTTTACAAGAGGGGTTTATTATGCTCCATAGCTAGGAATTGAGTCCCTTGTAGAGCTAATGCGTCGCACATTACAGTTCACCTGGCTAGAAGTCAAAGATAAAGATCCTGCAAGCTATGTTTTACGACATAACTCCAAAGTTTTTTTCTTCCCTTATGACAGTCTTCGTTGCTACTAGGTGTTTGCCTTTGTGGCCTGCATGTCGCTTTTTCGGAAGATTAGCCAGCCCAAGGTTAGACTGGGGCTCTAGGCAAGGATGTCGAAATGGGATCATGTCTTGCATTCGACAGTGAGGAATGTGCTATATATATAAGTCGTAAGTCTCCTGGACCAGATACTAGTAGCTGACCTATATTCCCTGATCATCTGAACCTTCGGGGCCACCGATTTGACCCCAGACTCATATATCCAACAGCAGGTCTCTGTCAAATCAATACTGAGTATCCTACTACGAAAGGGTAGGGACTTCAATAGCCTAGCAAACGATACAACTAGGTACCTCAGATCAATAGACTTACTATCACTATCATACTAGGTTCCGGGTCGGATCAGTTTCTATGCCAGATTTACAGTCGCCTCGGAGAGTTCTTACTGTGCATCCACTTCCAATCCTGCATTTACCTGTATCCCCTTAGCCCCCTTCCCAATTCTCTTAGTTTACGGCTTCTTAATTGATATAATAACCGCTGCAACCAATACCTGGCACACCGAACAGCCTTATACAACTAATACAAAGAGCCATCGTCTTCTCTAAATCCTTAACCTCAAACTCAAAGAGAGAACTCAAGAGATGTTCCGACGAACTCGCGTTGGAGGTCCCAAAACTCGCGACCTGCCCCTTTATCTGTTGAATAACATTACACAATCTGGGAGCCTTGCCTCGCCATCATTAGATTAGGAAGTAGTCGCGTTGAATCCTTGAGTAAGGTAAAAGGGAACGATTGTAAGGGTTTAGCGTAGGAGTAACCTGTGTCACGCTGTATATTTTATCATGGTGGAGGGGTTATCACCACCCCACCCAAATTCAAGCTCTTTCCTTCCTTCCTTAGCGATTAGTTTATCGAATGATAATACTATTATTTCACTGGCGAAAGGCCTCCGTTATATTGAAGAATTCAGTGATACTCGATTGCCTAGGTAAACGTGGGTTTTAGCTGGTCGTGACAACGATCTAGAAATCGCAACAATAGCCTTGAGGAGTAAAGCGGAAAGGACGAGCATGAAGACTTCACGGCTTTTAGTGATATTTGCATTAGAGTAAATTTATGTTTCGTGGAAGATGAGAATTGGGTTAGTATCTCTAGGGATTGAGATTGCATATACTGTTGTAGCTTTGGGGGTACGAAGATGCCAGTTATTGCTCGGAACCGCGTACGCGACAGGAATAAGGGGTACTAAAGGCTGGTAGGGGGATCTTGTATTCATGATATGACTGGCAAAATAGAAGCTAAGGAGAGGGAGATATACAATTTCAGGTTCATGTACAGGGTGAGGATGACCAATCTGAGCATACAGTAATGCGTATCACATGACTTAGGCTCGCTTATGGATTCAGGGGCCTTCTCTCCCTTTTCTCTTGCTAGAGCAGCAGCCATTTAGAACTCTCACAGCTGAACAAGCATCAACTATCGAGAGCATTAGGTATTACTGAGTGAGGCTCACCAGTGATTGTAATAATCTCAAGGGGTTGTATTTGCAATTAAGAGGCGATCCCTTAGCTAAGAACCTGGTAGTACTCGTGGATGCATGTATAAGAGAGCTGAAGAGACCCATCTATTCTGCTTTTACATTATTGAGTCTTGTTATCAATTACTCAGCCACTCTGCCCATGGCCCGTACTTTTCTCTACTTTTTGCTTTACCACTTACCTCGACCCGCAAGCTATGTGCAATGTTAACAATCCAGTGGTTACAATAGGCTAAGCGTATTATCACGGGATTCCTTAATCTGACATATACAAAGCCTCTACCAGAAATCAAGAGGTTTTCTCCAAGTTACCTCTATCCCCTCCTATATCCTCATTGTTGGAATTGGGTGTCTCTTTGTTTTAGATCATACAAAAATATATCTATGAATTTCAAAGCCTCCGTCCTCTCGCACTCCACCTTTCGAACGTTGACCCCATGTCTGTCATATTTCCCTTAGCATCCTTCCCCGACAACCATTTCCCGGTATTCTCATTCTTGCAAGCTTCTTTAAGACACTCTCATTTAACTTGAGTTCCTCCTTAGGTTTCTCTGCTTCTTTGGAGAAATGGCTCTCGGCTAGTTTTTCTGTTTCGGTAATCTTGAAGCTCAAACCTTGCTTTCCAGTCTTTGTCTGCTAGGTAGATTCTCTCCTTAATTCCTTACGTTATAAAACGTCGAAAATGTGATAAATTATATGTCATCCGCGGTGTATTTAGAGGAACGTGGGTTATTGGCACCACTATTAGAAACCGGTTCAAATAATTAGTATAAATTTAATTGGTAAGCGGCATATATCAATGCTGGTGGAGAATTAACATCTATTTTTATTCTCTTTATTTAAATTTGTCTTTAGCCTAGACCTATGAAGGAAGCTATTAGCGCGAGATCAGTAGAACCAGGACAATTGTTCACAAGCCGTCTAATATAAGCGCCAGATCTGGACGCTTCTAGGACACTTGCTCGAGCAACTGAATATTATGCCTAAGTATCGCTCCTGGTTTGCACCCCTGGTTTTGCCCCACATCTATACCACGGTCATATAAACATATTTGGAATTACCTCGTAGATTTGCAAGCAATTGTAGCATATTGAAAACAAATCGGTTCAAAGAGCTGACGGCTAGGAGCCAAGAAGCATTTCCATCTGATTTTCATCGTGCTTATGAACAGATTGCCCTTAATATTCTTGAGGTTTATTGTAAGGGGCCTTCCTAGTTCCATATATATTATGATAATTCCTCCAAGACTTCTAGAGCCGCACCAATTACGATCCAGTCCCAAAGATTCTCACATTTGCTTGAGAGGACAAGGGCTATGCAGGCAAGCGTGGCTTCTTGGATTACCCAGAATCGAGAGAATCATCGGCATTTAGAAAGAGAGAAGAGCATGTGCCACATCTCTAGTGTCGAGGCGAGTAGCTCGGTGTCAGGTTTAATCTAGTATCCACCTATGCCGGGAGGATTAATACCTAGAGAGATAAGAGCAGTACTAATTAACGTCTCTCTCCAAAATTTAACTACAAATAAACTCCCGAAAATCTTAGCAAGAACTTCAAAGGCTCATAGATGGGTTTAAAACATAAACCGCAAAAGGGCAACCACCTAACCAGATCGGAATGCCGTCCCAAAACCTCCTTGGATTCCACCTGGAACCTATCTACTAGTTAGTCAACATTACCCACTTTATGTGGGTTCCCCTCGTAGACTTAGAAATACACAAATCCTTGCCTCTCACTGTGTGTATAACCATATATGCTGAGGGCTTTGTTAAAGATAAATCCCGTCTGTGATACCCGGTGAGTCTTCTCCGCAGTATCGTCATAGCTGGTGCATAACAGGTCGATTGACTCATGGGAAAGAGTCCTACCAGTTGTGTTAATGACCAGGGTAGGGCTTAAGACTAATCCCTGTCTAGTAATATATCAAATGGTAACTTAATATGTTTCAGTCCATACATGAATCCCGCCAATTTGTGAATAGCCTATTTTTGTGTGGACTGGAACAAACTTATTATCTTCGGCACTCTAAAGTCAACTCCCGACTACTACTACAAATTAACCAGTTCATTAAAATAGTAATGTCTTAAAATTCCACCTTTCTAATTGGCTATCTTTCGTCAGATGATAAAGGCAGTCCACGGAGTTAGTAATCTCAAAGGGGGTTACGATATTTGGAGGGTTTCCATGGCCCCACATTCACTATTTAGTCTACAATCATATATACAATCAGTCAAAATTTCGAACTCTGTTTAGAAATTCAGCTGGGTTTCCACACTGTGGTATCATCACACTGACTTCCAAACTTCACGCACGGAATTTCACCATGTTTTGGAACACTCTCGCCGCCGTCGCGCTTTTGGGGCAATCTGCCTCTGCGCAGAACATGCTTCGTTTTGCCTGCTCGCAACTCACCGTCGAGCGTGCTGATCCTCTCGTCACTCCTGGGCAAAGTCCTGCCCCCCACACGCATCAGATTATTGGAGGAAACTCTTTCAATCTTACGGTAGTGCACTCAAATTTCATTGAGAACTATTACTAATATGGCTCAGATGGATCCAGCTAGCTACGACCCAGCCGCCAAGTCTACCTGTACATCCTGCACATATTCTGAGGACTTCAGCAACTACTGGACTGCGTCTTTGTACTTTAGATCGCCCGAAAATGGCACTTTCCAGCGCGTTCCCCAGTTTGCCAATGTTGGCCTTCAGCAGGATGGAGGAATGACGGTGTATTACATGCCTTACAGCGCCAAAAATGGTAAACTGACAGCATTCAAACCTGGTTTCCGGATGATAGCAGGAGACCCCATGTCCAAGAAAAATAATAGAGTCTCGATATGTCACCGTTGCCTCGGAAATGGCGAGGGCTTTGCACCGTGTGATGCTAAAGACACCAGTGAGCTACCAACCAAGTACTGTCCTTCAGGTATCCGAGCCACCGTCATCTTTCCATCATGCTGGGATGGAAAAAACCTCGATTCCCCAGACCATAAGAGCCACGTTGCCTACTCGAACAGTGGTGGCCTCGGTAGCACATCGTGCCCCACTTCTCACCCTGTTGCTATTCCCCAGGTCATGTACGAGATAATGTGGGACACCGGAAGGTATAAGAATGATGCTTGGTACGGTAACGGCAAGCAACCTTTCGTTTACAGCTTCGGCGACGCGTAAGTCCCATTGACCAGGTCTATGTATAGACGATGAAGTTACTGACATTGATGATATGATAGAACTGGGTACGGTCAGCACGGTGACTACCTCTTCGGATGGAAGGGCGACGCTCTTCAGAAGGCCATGGACGCTCTACCTAGCGGCAAGTGCGCCAACGCCAACTGCAGCGTTCTTAAGATACAGTCCGCTAAGGACTCCATGACTTGCAAGAAGGCCCAACAAGTAGTTGAGGACGTTGGTAAGAGCGGGGAGTGGATTAAGCAGCTTCCAGGAGGCGCTCCGGTTACTTATGCTTAATTTAAGATCACAGCCAGTGATAGGTTTCGAGGACTAGTTGTTTCACGGAAAGTTTGTCGACTGGAGGGGTCGCTCTTTTTTGTATCTAATTCTCCATTATTGAAGCTTAGACTGCCATCCCTGCAATTGATGAAGATGTGAAAACGTAATAGCCTGATAACTTGCTCATCACTCTTAAATAAAGGGTCGTTCGCAGGGAATTATCACCCAAAGTCAACGCTTTCGGGAAGTAAATTCGGGCCGTCGAAATAAGTTCTGGTAGCATCTCCTAGTCCCCACAAGACCATTCTACAGTCAGCAGGCATGAAGAGAGCGCGCACGGGTTCTTATGTAAATCTTAATCTGCGTTATTATTTTCTTTGACTTGTCTAATTAGTTAGACGAACATGTTTGGTTTCATTCAAACTTCAGCCCTTCCATGTGATATTGTCAAGGACAGACAGTCGATGACTTGGAGACAGCGTAACTACCGCCTGACAAAGATAAACTGTACCAAAATCCTTTTGCAGCCCTGGCAGACACCAAACCTTCCTATTCCCTTCTCTAAGGTAAAATCCTTCAATACTAATAGTTCGCATTACACCCTATCATACTATATTTGAAGAGCGCAACCTAGCAATCACGATGCTAATAAACTGTGCTGGATGGCGAAACGTCTATTTTTATGATATATCCACTGGAGCAGCCTTAGGGAGCTATTACTAAGATACCTCTCTGACTGAAGCAGCTCTGATCTGAATCCTCGGTAGTGTGGTTCTTACTTTGGATCATCAGTGGACTGTTAAACACAAAGAGTCTGGTCAAACCATTACGCTGACAACCAACCTGGTCATACCTGGGGATTATAACATCTACAATACTGGTAAGTTTTTTTCCCTACGTGGTATTAGCAGCGTTCCTTTCTCTTAACTCTCTAGAATCTATTCAAATGAGTAATGAAGCTTGGTTTCCTCGAGCAATCAGTCATCCTTTTTCGAGCCCAGAAGATACATATCCCAACAAGGTCCGTGAGAGGGACATAAAATGTGTTATATCTGGGGAGGTCAATACGGGGGCCCGATGGGGCGTCTGGGCTGGTTTCCAAGCTACATATGTGTTCCCCCTGAAGTATGAAAGCCAGTGGATTCAACATGATTATGGCGCTGGATTATGACCATGGAAAGCGTGGTAAAAAGTTCCAAAGTAAACTACATTCGGAATGGGTTGCTCATGTCAAAGTTTCCATACTCGGTTTGATCAGTAACTAATTCACTCTATCAAAATAAGGAAGATACAATGGCGCATTTTAACCCAAATACTCCCAACCCCGTTTAGCCTATCACTCGCACCCTCCCCTTTCTACCCAGCTACAGGTACATCCAATCAAAACATCTCACACCCCCTAAATTCCAGTGCTAGGCACAGACCTCCTAAATGTTCCGGACCAGCACTAGCTCTCCCGCTTTCAAGGATTCCCCACGATTTCGTCACCGCCACGTGATGCTGGCAAGGTAAGTCCAATGTACATCATTCACATCGTCATTAAGACTGCCCTGCTTGGCTCCCTTGGCGGGTTAGTAAAATCATTTTGTTTCCCTCCTTTAAATTTCCTCATCTGCTACTTATCTAAACTCTCAAAAACTCCCTGCCGATAATTGGTAATTGTGCAATAACCTCTAACCAAAATATCCCCTGATAGAATAAGCGGATCAAACAAGATGTACATCCCCAGCGCACAGAATATCCTCGCCGCCGGCCTCGCGCTCACCGGAGCCGGAGTAGGACCTGGTACGCCTCGAACTTTCACCTCTCGCATTCTCTCCCCCAGCCCCCCTTTCTATCTTCCCTTCCCTTTTCCAAATACTTAAGCTCATATACCTTCCACAGCATCAACAGTAACCTCCGGCAAAGTCCTAGACTACGCCGTCGAATCCTGCATCGACTCGGACGGCAACACACGTTGCTCTAAGCCATTCGCAGTCCAAGCATCAAAATGCTATAAGATCGAGTGGAGTACCGATGGGGCTATTAGCCACACCGTACGTCAAAGTCCATAAAACCTCTTGCTTATTGTTCGAAAGGCTTGGTCGTGTACCGAGAGGTGGCTGGGATTTTTGCACCGTAATCTAGAATGAGGTGAATCGTGCTAACGATGATTACAGACGGTTGAGGTCCGCGACGCTGGCTCTAGCGAATTAGTGTACTACCGGGACACGAACGGCGAGTGGGCGCCTGAGAAGAATGAGCTGGTGTATATGGATTTCAAGCCGAAGGTGTGGAAGACGGGGAATGATACGGTGGAGTATAGTGTTAAGACCTGTAAATAAATGTGTCTCGTAGGGGAGGGATAGTAATAGAGCTCTAGTCGAGGAAAATCAACTAAAAAGAAATAATGGATGGAGAGGTATAGGGGTGGACTGGGAAAATTGGAACGTGGAATGGGCTCGTACAATATATAAAGTCATATCTGTATAACCAAGGCGTTCTGGCCCACGCTACATGTCACGATGGAGACCTATATTGGCGTAACCTATAAACAGGCAGTCTGAGATAAGACTTGCAGCCGTAAAAGTCATTTCTATTTTTAATTCTTTAAGTCATTAAATTTTACTCTCAAAGATGACCCATATTTCCCATCATATAATCCCAACCCAACGCAGCCTAGGCCTAAATCCCCCCCCCCCTTTGAACTTTCAAACATAACCTTGTTCGCTTTTTCCATAGCCCAATTCTAAATTACGCACTTTTAAACTTCCTTTACAACTTGAATTGCTTTTGAGCATAGCATGATTCCGGCAACGACCTCCTCGCCATTAATTCTTACATCATGTTCAAACTTTCACTATTTCCCCACTCAGACTTCCTAACATAAGATCAAATGATCAAGCAGGTCTTAAAACAGCCCACCCTCCAACCTCCATCTCCTCCTCATCGCCCCCTAATAAATCCATATTCGTCGGCCTCCTCGGTGGCAAATTTGGTCGTGGCCCCTCATCATCAATCCCATCAACACCTTTCGCCAATCCGTTCCCATTCCCATTCCCATTTGCTTTCTTTAGGACACCCTGACGTCTTGGCTGAGGTGGTGGTGGCGGCGTACTTGTTTCATGTCTTGCTTGAGCTGCGAATTTAGAATTCGAGTACGAATTCGAGGTCGAAGGTGCGGGACCCGTAGCTCTCCGGGGTGGCGGTGCAAAGCCCGTATGATCTGGGGCCGTCGGTCTTGGAGGCTGGGGCGGCGCTGTCGAAGCCGATGTTGACGACCGTGATAGAGCAAACACGTTAGTTTTAGAAAGCGTAGGCGAGGAGTTAGAGGACGGGAGAGAGGTGAGATGGACTGGTTTGCGGGCTACAGGTGGTGGGGCTTTCTTTGAGGTTGAGGATGTGGTCGAGGAGGAGAGGCGGCGAGTCAGAGTTGGTGGAGCGATAGTCTTCTTTGGTATGCTTTCCTTTATTGAGGTCTCTGGAAATTTCCGTGTTACCTGTGGGACAGATGAGGCATTGGGGTCGAAAGGAGGGGGAAGTTTTCGAGATCCGTTTGTTGAGCCTCTTGGTTTTGGAGGGGGTGGTGTATATCTCAGATCATTTTGACTTGGAGATGGTACTCGAGGGACGGTCACCCAATCTGGCTCATCTGTAGGTGTATATGGATTCGATGGTCGGTCGGGATTGGGGATAAAGCCATTCTTAGGTGGCTTGATAGTGGATCTTGCTGGTTGTCTATTGTCTAACCACCATTTTCTCTTGTCTGAGCTCGCAGGTGGTAGATCAGGTTCTATCGGATCATAACCGATCAAGTCTTCATCGTCGGTATCTTCATCTCGATTGTTCGCTGTCGATGTGCCTACCTGCATCCTTCGCCTTTCGTAGATTTCTCTGCTAAGAGACTCTCGTAGTGCTTCGTTTATTATGCTCACTGTACATAAAAATGTTGCATAGACTGGACGATGGTCTGAGAATCGAAGAGAGGCTGTGTTGTAATTAACTTGACGTAAGTTTGTTCCTTTTCGAAGGATCCGATCAGTCCAAGCAGGTATACGAGCCTTCTCGGAACTGTCGTAGGTGTCATTCCCAAGATCGTACTTATAAGTGGGGTTGAACGTTATCCTCGCCTCTGAGTAGTAGGGGAATGTAAGACCAGCAACCATCTGAAGGTTGAGCTGATCATTTTCGTAAAGCGTCTCTAGATCCCCCATTTTGATGTAGTTCTTTACTTTGTCGGATGCGAGTCCAATTCGATAGTTAAAGTCACCCATCCAAATTACAGTATCATGATTATCAATGCCGCGGTTTCTCTGAAATCTCAGACCGTGGTGAATGGTCGCATAGTCACGATTTCGCTCCTCGTAGTTGGCAAAACCAGCTGCCAAATGAGCTGTCACGAAACATATCTGCGTGTTGGCGTAATCCATTCTTATGGCAACAGCCCCTTTATTTCCAGCCATACCAGACATACCAGTCTTCTTCACGGCACCTTCGACGTTCTTGATGTTACGAAGCACAGAAGATTTCACGAAAATACAAAGAGCGGCTCCAACAAGCTGTCCGCTTCGAAGTAGCACGTAGTGATCATTTCCCGCTGCACGAGCATGTCGGTTCAACGTCTTTCGGACAGCTCGTTCCCAAGCCTGCTTTTGGGTGGGATCACTTTTCATGATTTGCTGCGGGCTGAGCTCGACAATTTCTTGAAAGCCGACTGCAACGATTTCTGGTTGTTGTTGCGATTTTTCGATATCAGGACATACCCAGGATGACAGGTCCTCCTCGATACCTGTTGTCCGCCCATTTAGGTTGAAAGTCCCACACCAGCTGGAAAAGTCAGAATTCGAAAAGACAATCTTATAGAGATGCTTACATATTTATAGTGTTGGACGACTGATACTCCGAAGCTCGTTTCGCAAGCTCGGCTGTCACATAATCATTGATGGGGTCAAAGAGGTGGACAGGTGCCTGGCCAACCATTCTACCAAGTAATACATCGATAGTGTTTTGACGTCCCTTGTCCGCAAAATTGTTAATATATAAACGAGTCGCAGATTTTCGTGCATCTGCAAGAGCGCCTGCTAAGGACATCTTGCCGCTTCTGGTGAAAGAAGACTTGAGAGCTCCCGTTCCTGCATATATTCTGGACAAGGCGTCACCATTGTCTGCCCACAAACTGGAATGACGCATCCAGAAATCAGGTGCTGCTCGCTCTCCTCGGTGACCTAGGAAAGACTCTACCGCCATCTGAGAAATGATTGTCTGAATCAGATTTGTTCTGTCGAGACAATCGAGACAGTTTGTGCGAAACACACCCTCCTGCTGCAGAACAACAACAGTTCTTTGGTGAGATTTCTCTCGAGAATCTTCTGCTAGATCTACCATGTCTTCGGACAAGTAATAAGCGAAACCATCTGCAGAGTTTTCGATGATCCTGCGAATCATGCTGGCTGCCTCGTATCCATTTGAACCTTTAGTCTCGGCATGGAAATCGAATTCTGTGTCTCTTAAAAGCTCATGATCTTGGGAATTCTTTTCCCCAGGATGATTGAGCGGCGAATGTCGTACTCCGTAACGATATAGGTTGGTTAATTCGGCCTCACCTGGCTTGGTTTCGCTGAGCAAGTTTACAACATGCACCGCCCCATAATTTTGCTCTAATTCCGCGAAATGTTTGTCAAAAGCTGGCTGAGTACCTTCTGCGGACCGTGTGATGGTAATTTTCTGTTGCCCCGGGATCAAGCCAGCTGCTTGCTCCCAAAATACCGGGACAGAGCCTCTAATCTGAGCATAGGAGAAGCATATTCCAGTCGGCTTTTCGCTAGTCACAGGATCGTTTTGTCCGTCAACTGTCGGACTCCAATATATCGTCTCAGATTCCACAAAGTTTGCCACATTCCCATCGTCGTCAATTCCTCTACTGTTGAATCTAGTTCCAGCTCGGCGACAGGACAAACGTGATATTAATGTCAAAGACGATGGCAATCCAGTTCTCTCTGATCGTAAAGGGGCTGACGAGACCGGTATTGTGATTGTGAGGACGAAACCACGGATAGCTGAAGTGAGAATACCAGAATGATCCAGGGCGGTTCTTTCATGTGCAACAAGTCTCGAGCGGAATTTGACCAGCGGGCTGATCATGTAGGAGTTCCACAGAAAAGACTCGTCCAGATTGTCTATATCGAATGTGGTGGATTCAGTATTTCTAAAGCGATTAGCGGGTGTTTTCGAAATTTTATATAGGCCTTACCGGTCCTGCAACCTATTTGTGAGATCAAAATCGGTACTAAAATAAAAGCTTCCATTGCCCAGCAACTTCTTCAACTCAATACACGGATGTTCGATCGCAGGATCCCGACGATTTAGTTGTCCATAATCTGGCTCGCCCGTGCCGTAGGGATCCAGCATATCACTAAATGTATTATCATGGTCGGAGTTGTTCAGACAATAGAACTCAACGCCATGTATCCTTTCCACTGTCTCTCCCGGCCTGACTGTCGCCACTTTGTTGCAGCCCGCAACCACGCATAAAAAGACATCATTGTTTATTGTTATCAATCCCAATGTACCATAAACTGGAAGTGGGCTTAATGTTCGATAATCGGTGAGATCTGCAGAAGCTCTATTCGAGAATTCAACCATGCATCGTGCAGGAGCAGCACCGTCTTGGGATGTTCGGCCAGGATTGGCGTGTATTGAGGTAAGAGAGCCATTATTGATAGCATCTTGCGTTGAAGGACTATGTCGGAATATTAGGGCATGGGAGGCGGTAACAAGCGCGATCGATCGATGAGGGTATTCGCGAAGTAGAACACGAATGGACATCGTGGTAAATCAAAGATCAGGGAATGTCGTCATAAAAAGCATTTCGCATTTTGAAAGTTGTCGTGGCTGGAGAGCATTGTAATACATGACCTTTGAGCCTCATACATACCGTGTAGGGCTTGAGAGCGGGATGCGGTCATGGCAGAATAATCCACCGCCTTTCTCTTTTGGTTGTATAGTTTTGTGATCACGTGGTCAAGGCTTTTTCATGATATCTACTGTACTTGGACGTTTTCTTGTATGAAATTATGAAACACAAGTAAAGCCATTTCCATCCCCCTTATAAGGAAAATAAAATTGGGGAACCTCAAGCTGAGGCTCGTTGATGCTTCTCTTCATCAAATCGAGAGGGCTAGGATACTAGGTCAGAACCTCGAATGTGCCTCATGTCATCAACTATAAGTTGAATTACCATATTTCAGCTGGGTGTAACAGAGTGCCCTCAACGCTTTGTTCATTTTCAACACAACTTCCATCCCGTGACAGCACGGTCTAGAGCACTCAGGGTGTTACTTTGGTTCATAAATCCGACAATGCCTAGGCTTGCTCCAACCACGCAAGCCTCTTTTCCGTGCGCTTAAATTTGACAAGATTCTATACTATCCAATTCGTTCCAGAGGCATCGGCGATGACGTTAAACCTCCACCATGCAAGCTGGCCTGTGCTCTGAAACACAGTGAACAGAGCGAAGAGGAAAAGCAAACTTGCTTTGTGGAAGCCCGCATGGTGCGAGATCGACCTGGTACGACTTGAACCAAACTTTGATATCTCAATTCTACTCCATCGAACGAATACTGTCGATGGTGGGGATTTCGAATGTAAGCAATGATCGAAGCAAAGCGTGAAGCACGGGTTTATACAATACACTTGTCTCATGTATGAGTCGGTGAACGGTCACACAACATCAGGAGAGCATCAGGTGACTGTAATGCCGAGCTTTCCGAAAGAAGGCTTTTTCGCCCAAAGCGAATAGCCGAGTGCAACAAGGTGGTGGCTCAGTTCGGCCCGTCTGGACTTCACGGGAGCCAGGAAAAACGGTTTCAGCAAAGCAGTTGTTCTTTGTGTTTCAACCAGTTCACATGGCTCTTCCCATCACCCAACTTCCTTCTCTCACCACCAAACAAGTCTCAATACGGTAAGGCTTTTGATAATAAAGCTAGCGTGTTTTAGGACACGCCCCCGGGGCTAGGGATCGAAAAGATCAATATCTGATTTTGAAATCCCATGGTGGTGGCAGATTCCCCTTCCCTCGTTCAGCATCTCCAAACCAATATATTAAATTGCGAGCATCAAAAGGTCCCCACTTGAGCCTCACATAATTAAACTGAATTTTGACCTAGGGGGAAAGTTGGTCGATATACTTGGTATGTGGCCCGAATCAGTGCCAGACTTTCTGGGCATGTCCGGGTGTCAATGGTTCCTTGATGATCAGATAAGATGCTGCCAAGGATCGCCCTGGATTCCGATCGATAGGGATGACGATGATTATTTCCTTTATCAGTCCGACGAGTTTTGACACTATTGACCGCTCCCTCCGGAGCTCTAAATCCCCGAAATCTTTGTGTATTTCTTCTCCTTCTCTTCTTCTCTTCTTCTCTTCTTCTCTCCTTCGCATTCTCCCGATGTTTCTTCGTGGTCTTTCTTCATAGTTTAGGTGCACACACGGGCGGGCCAGAGGAGGGGTGGTGGTGGCACAGGCAAAAAATAAAGGCACGCCAATGCCAAGGTGTAACGGGGAATGGGCGACAAAAGCAAAGAGCGCTCTAGAACGCCAGGGGAAGCAGTGGATGCGACAAGGGTTGTGGAAATAAGACCCAAGACTGAATCCTGCTGCCGGTGACCGTACAACTGCTGATGTTTTCATCCATCATTCGCTGGCTGCGCAGATGTGAGGCCACTTTCTGCCCTCGTCCTGCGTACGGTTCTTGGGCCTTTCTTGGGGTTTTCTTGGTACTTTCTTGGGACCTTCTTGAAACTTTCTTGGGACCTTCATCTCTCCCCCCGTCTGAAATCCCAACCCTCCGGAGATTCATGAATGCTCCCGTACTCAACCGTTGATCGTGCATTTATTCGGAGGGTGTGACGTTGATCCTTCATCTGACTGCAGCGACAAGCGGCACCTAGAAACTCAAAACGCCAGCGGAGAGCAGTCCAGACCGAGAGGGCTTCCCAGGCCGACCCGGCAAGCCACCTTCGCCGGGGTCTAGAATTCCGTACTCGAGGCTCCTCGAAGCCCTTCTGCAACCACAAATCTGCGATGCTCTAGACTATCCTCGACAGAGCCAAGTTTCCTCCCTAGAATCTCCCCTACCACTTACACCAGCACACAACAAGAGACCCAGACTCGAAAGTTTCTCACAAACATTCAGTGGGGGGCTCTCAAGATCGTCCCGGCATCTGCCCCAGCCGAATTATCCTATCACAGCTGCCACATTGTCGCCCATCGCATTCCGGCCTTGACTCTGTGATCGAGGTCATTGTTGTCACGACTCTTGCTCGTCTAGACTTCTGGCTGTACTGGTCACGGCTCTATCAATCCGTTACGCTCGTGGCTGTTTGTGCTTGTCGTCCCCGAGCCTATGGATTGTGAGCATCTCATGAACTCTTACTCGAATACACCTCTCTTTCTCCCTTGGTACCTTACCCGACACAGATCAACACGACCAAAGATAACATTGCCAAGTGCGGACGGGACGGGGAGGTAGTCTTGGAAAATAAACAACTACCGAATCCACCTCCGCTTAGTCCGTGATTGGGGAGCCTGTTTCTCATCTGGTCTTGCTCTGGGAGCTCAGCGTGCCGGCGCTGATGTCAACTACAACGATACAAAGAATCACGGTGACATGCATGGGATTCGGTCGCTGCTCGACGCCCTCGAAGCTCGACCTTCTGGTCCCCGAACATATCGACCCCTCCGACAAAGGTATAGAAATTGTGCTGAGGGGAACAATAAGAGCCACCCGATAAGGTGGCCGGGGGACGTGGAAATGGCAGGGAGGAATCCGGAGTCACAACCAGAAACGCTGATCGACCGAACTTCTCTCTGCTTGCCAGATTTCGCAAGAGGTTCAATAGTCCATGGTGGGGAGCCTGGATTTAAGGAAGTCTTACAACAATATTTTCCCATACACGAAAGCAATGCTACTAGCCGTCTCGTGGATTTAAAATGTCGTCTAAAACGTGCATCGACGCACGACTTTTGGGCAATATTGATGGAGGAGATGTGTGAGATTACTGGGTCACAATGTGGGTTTGTAGCCAAGCGGATACTTGTGGACGACCGGGAGAGTGCTGTGGAAATGCCAGAGTTGGGAGAACCCGGATCATGTCTGATGGGGGTTGCGTTCTACGTCAACAATGGTACTGACGTGAAGGAGTTGTATCGAGATTATCGTTACCACGCCTACGGAACTCCTTGTGCAAATATGAGGCACGACAAAGTCTTTGTTATCCCTGAACGCATGAGCGAGTTTATCCCGAATAATCCGAATGCTGATTCATTCCCCTGGAAGACGTCGGAAGCATTCATCGGAGTGCCATTATTTAGCGAAGGGAAGTGTTTTGCTCACTTCGGGCTTATCTGGTCATCGGAAGGTGCGGTGAGGAGGAAGCTTGGTTGGAGCTTCATAGAAATGTTTTTACATTCTCTCGAAGACATGATCTTGCAACGAGTCGAAGAAGGCCGTGGTTTTGCAAAGGAAGCAGCGGCACCAGAATCAGCCCCTGCCAAGGTAATCCCATTATCAGCAATCACAGCGTCACAATCCTTGAAGCCATACGCTCGCAGCTTATCCCACGAATTAAGAACTCCAATGCAGGGAGTGGTTGGTATGTTGGATATTATGTATTCGACGGTTCTCGATGCGATAACAAATCAGCAAAGCGATAGGGTCAGGGAAGTGTTCAAGGATCTGAAGGGCCACATTGAAACAGTTCAGGGTATGTCTTTTCTTGCACCGCTCGGTAAGACCAACTACTAACATGTTATTTAGATAGTTCAAGACGTGCTGTTGAGGCTGCGGACAATGTCGTCCATGCCTATGATCTTAACATGCAAATGCCTGAAACGCCGCTGACCCCTGAGGTTAGTGATGCCCAGATCACGCCTTCTGCCGCCTCAACGCCGGAAAGCCCCATCCTATCCGCAAGTAGGATTCCATCCCCAATGAGAACAAAGCGTACTCGACAAGATGAAGCGGACTTCCACCCAGGGCCACCACTAAAGCGTATGTTTACGGTCACGGAAGCCGAAATCCTACGTGCTTATTACCCCGACAATGATATTTCTTCATGTGATGTGTGTGGGAAGATCACAGCCACCACAGCGGAGGCAGCCATAACAGAGACGGTTACTAGCTGCCTCAAGTCGCCTGACATGGATTCCGATTCTCTTGATGGAACTCTTGGAGGGTCGAGCCCTGTCACTGCACAATCAATGTTGAGCCCAAACCATCGCCATATCGTCCCTAGGGAGTTCATGAAAACACTTCTTAGAGAAGCATTACACAACGGCCATCCTACCAGCGAGGTTCATACCGAGACCAGTCTAGGCGAAACCATTGAGGTCAGAACCATTGGACCAAGAGGCGAGGTGCAGGATCGCATCATCAATCTTTCTGTCGAATCTGAAGTTCCCGAAGTCGTCATTGTTGAGGAATTACACTTACAATTCGCACTGCAAAAGCTCGTTGATAATGCCATCAAGTTTACAGAGAATGGAAGCATCAATTTATCGATGAGGATGAGCAAGAATCTTCAAGTTTTAGAGGTCTGGGTTAGTGATACTGGGTGTGGAATTGCCGAGAAATCGCAGATAAACCTGTTCACGCCTCACTTTCAAGAAGATGCCTCGATCAACCGTGCTCATGATGGCCTAGGTCTAAGCCTATTCAATGCAAAAGCGCACGTCCGGAAGAATCTCGGAGGAGACGTCACCCTTGAGAGATCTGCTACCGAAGGACCCTCTAAAGGATCCGAATTCCTAGTTCGACTTCCTATCACCCCTTCCCACACAACTAATACTGATGCTCCTTTGGTTGGCACTCCACCTAACGGCTACGTGGGCCTTCCTCCCCCGTCTCTAAACTTGAACGGCCACACCGTGCTACCAAAAGGGCCAGCAACTTTCTCAAGCACGCTCCGTCCACGAGTCGTCCAGAAACCGCCTAACAAGCGACGAGCATTCGATCCTAACCTTGCGACAAAATACCCTCTGAACATACTGATCGCCGAAGACAATGTAATCAATCGAAATGTTGCCATGGGCTCATTAGCCAAGCTTGGATATGCTACTAGCAATATCAAAGTAGCCTACGATGGAGTTGAAGCTGTTCGGAAGTATACGGAGTCGCTTACAAAACCTTTGGAAGAACGATTTGATATAATCCTGATGGATATATGGATGCCAAATATGGATGGCTTCGAAGCATCCAAGAAAATTATGAGCCTGGCGGAAGAAAATGGGATACGCACCAAAATCGTCGCCGTGACGGCCGACATTACCGGAGAATGTCTCTCTCGAACAGAGGCATCCGGTATGCAAGGATTTCTTGCAAAACCATATAAAGTACTTGATATTGAGCATTTAATCGTGGAGCATTTCCCAACAGATGAGATTAGAAGCTTCGCTTAAAGGGGGGAGGATTACCTCTTTTGTTTATGTTAATTTTTGTTGTTCTTGAGCGATGCATCATTAGCGGGATGAGAAATAGGAGTTTGGATTGACGGATTGGGCCAAAGATGATGACTCTTGGGCGCATGCATGGTGTTGGTGCCGTTTACATGAAAGGGGTCAGATGGCGTTTGGTAGAGATATTAAAAGGGATGGGAGACGCTCCTGAGATCCGGATTTGGAGATGGGTTGGATTCGACAATACCTGGCAGGGGTTCGATGTGTCGACTATTTGGGAGGAAACATAGGTTGAGAAGCAAGCGTGCCGAGCACAATAATAATACAAAAGTGTATAAATCTCCAATTTAGGGTCCATTACTCTCGTGATACTGACTGCGTATACTTTGCTCTGCTTCATGAACCAAATTTCCAAGGGCGATAAGTAAGGATGGTAGTGAGGAGGGACAAGGGTTCGGGAGTTAATACTTCTAGCCAACAGACTCATTAGTCTATGACATTTCACTCCTTCATGCGATCAGAAAACCTCACCTCAAATCCACTACTAAGCATTTTGAAGTTAAACGTCATTAACTACTTTCCACGACAGATCGTCTCATACAGCAACTCAAATTCACCTTATCAGCGATAAGCCAGCCGAAGCCGAAGCGCCAAACTTTAAATGCGCGTCGCGTGAATTTTTGCGCCGGGTCCGTGAACCACTTCACTTTGATCATTTCTACCTCCACTTCTCCAGCTTCAATGCCTCTTTGCATGTCAATGCTAGAGGCTTGCTGTCAACCGCACATTCGAATCTTTACCTCTGCATACGCACAGGAACCATAGTCACAAGTAGGCTGGATTCCCAGTCTCCAATGGCATCCTTAATGCCCCCCCCCGCACTCCCAAGCTACTCGCTCCGAGTACAGCTCTTTGCACCAAATGCGCATATCACTGGTGACAAACCCATACGCTGCTTTCGTGTTGTTACTACGCCTGAGGTGACGATTCGGGAGTTTTGCGAAGAAGCGAGTAGGATCCATGAGATTAACTATGGAAAGTATGCAACTTTCTCCATCCTAGCTGCCATGGACTACATTTTACCTCCAATTCCAGATTAGCTTTCGCTAACGTAAAGCTTCGTAGACCTCTCGCGATCAAGAAGTGTCAGGATGACCAAGAATTCGACGTCACGCAAAATGAAATAATTGGAAATCTATTTCCGAATACTTCTATCATACGGATTGTGCACGCCAATGCTTCCGCTGCTAGTTTCCGCGATGAGTCCGTACCTCCCACTTCCGCACTACGCTTCAACCCCTCGAACACGAAAAGTCTCAAGAGATCTAGAGAGGGAAGCACTGCACGCAATTCCTCTGGACCACCCAGTGCTAGGAATTCAAACAAGAGACAGAGATTAGAACTCGATCCAGACCATCCCCTCCCCTCCCGCGAAATCGAGTCCAGTTTCGGCGGTCCTCTTCTAGATATGCCCGAGACCAATGTAGTTCCCAATTCGCAAGAAAGTATAATTTTAGGGGGGGAGCATCTCAACAATGGTCGCCATGTAAGAGCCGATTTTCAAATACCCGAAACCCCTTCGCCGCCTCGTACTTTAGTACACGATGGTTATTATGAAAGATACTCAACTAATAATCAACACCTAAAGTCCGTGATTCCGAAATCCTCGCAAGTGAATTCGGAAGGAAATATTTCGAGTCCTTTGAAAGCGGCTACCGCGAGATCTGAATCGAGAATGGTAAATTCCCCGAGAGCAAAAAGCACGAGTTACCATATTGAGAGGGCTACGGAAAGGGGTAGGAGTATTTCTACGCCTGCTACGACTCCCTTAGTCGGAGAAAATCGACCGGTGTCAGCGAGAAATGGAACACCTGTAGATAAGGAATCACAGGCTATAAGTGCAAGCCCGAGTTCTAGCAGTGCAAAGCAGAAGCAGAAAGAACTTCGATCCAAGAACGAAGAGAGTATCTATGATGATTTCTCGTCTGGAGAAGCGGAGGCTGTGGCTATTCTCAACCGAAATAAGTCAAATTTGAGGAATAGGAAGGGTCAGAATAAAAGCAGTCCAAGCTTGGTTTCCCCAAATCACACCGTCAATACCCCACCGAATGGATCACAGCAACAACTGCGATCGCATGATATGGCAACCCTAGGCACGTTGCCATTGACACCCAACAGCAAAGAGCACCGTGCTAAACAGGAGCAACGTCAGAATAGCGAAGCGAGGAAAGCCAAAAACGCAGCCGCAGAAGCCGCTGAGCAACGAAGATGTGAAGTTGAGAAACTACGAGTCGCTGAAGAAGCTCGTCTAGCAGAAGAAAAACGTGAGCAAAGAGAAGAACAAGGGAGGCTCAAAGTTGAAGAACGCCGGCGGGCTGAAGAGGAACGTGCCGCTAAAGCAGCAAAGTTCAAGAAAGAAAGGGAGGAAAAGCAACGGAGAGAGGCTGAAGAAAAGCGGAAGCGAGAAGAGGAGAAGAGGTTGAAACAAGAGCAAGAAAGAATTACGAGAGAAAAGCTAAAAGCAGAGCAGTTAGAGCAGGAGAAGGCTCAGGTCGAAGAAGCCGAAAGGGTGCGCAAGGCTGAAGAGGAGCGATTACAACTCTCTCAGGCTGCGGAGAAAGTCAAAAAAGATTCAAAAACTGCGAAGAGCAAATCGATGTCGCATGTGCCAAATACAACAGAGCGCGATAGACAGTCCTCGTCAGCCTCCGCAAAACGTCCACAATCCTCGACACCCTTCATTCCATCTGGTAGGAAATCGGTTCTGAAGAACCCTATGCCCTCGCCTCAAGCTATTGGGAGTTCTCCAGTGGTGCTTTCGCAGTCACCAGAATTCTCCGGTGTTGGAATCGAAGATGCTATGCCACTGCCAAAGGAGATGAATAGACGTGTCTCATTCGCCGAAGAGGGCAAGGTCGAGACTCCCATCAGACCATCAACTCGAATTCTTCCTCCTAAATTTAGCACCCAGAAGGAATCGACGACCGTAATTCCGCCGCCAAAGAAACTTTCGAGTAGGTCTCTTCATTTGCTTGAACTTACGCAACCTAATAACTCCATAGAAGCCGTACCATCCGAACGAGTTTCGAATTCTCCCATCCCTGTTCCCATTGTACCGAGATTTACGAAAGTATCAAAGTCGCCAATTCCTCCCCCAAAGGTCCCTAATTCGACCAAGGAGCCAACGCCATTGAAAGAGACAAGTATCCCCATACCCCGAAGAGAGCCCTCTGGTGCAATTCTGCCCTCCAAGAAAGAGATTCCTACCCCACCCCCTCCCAGAAAGAGCTTAACACCCCCTCAGGGTATGTTCACCCCTCTCATTACCAAGTATATTAAATTGGTAGAGACTCGTACTCTCGTCTCTTAAAATATCGTTTGATAGTCGAGAGGCTTACATGAATTTAGCATCTTCAACCCAAGTCAAACAGGTTCCCAAGAAAGCGCCCGCACCTGTGGTCGTGGTCTCTTCTGATGACGGATCTGAGGAAGATATTCCAGCTGTTGTCAGCCCCGAAAGGGTGGCAAAGAATTCTGCCCGTAGAAAGTCTAGCCCATCTCCTGTCACTAAATCTATCGCCCAACCAGAACCCAAAGGCGAATCTGAGGAGGAGGAAAGCGAGGAGGATGAAGACGAGGAGGATGAAGATGCAGAAATGACAAGCACCAGATCATCAGAACGAGATAGCCGGTCACCTCCCGTCTTCAACAAACACCGCGAACAAGAAATAGCCAGGCCGAAGAAATCAAAAGCAGAGCCAGAGAGCGAGAGTAGCTCAGAGGACGACGCAGACGATGAAAGCGAAGATGTCACCAATAAGAGCTATCCCCCCTCCCTTCAGCAAGAGCGCCAAGTCGAAGAGGGCGAATCTGAAGAGGAAGAAGGGTCGTCTGGAGATGTAGACGAGGACGAAGATGTTGAGATGGCAGAAGCAACACCCCCAGAACTTCCCGCACACAAAAGGAAAGGAAATGTCTTAAATCCAGCTTCTTCAAGCCTGCTGAATGGCCTCAATAGTAAGGACCACACCACCGATGAAAGCCAAGATACCCAAGAAGAGATCAATCAGCAACTAACCTCTTCTGTCTATGAAGCTCGAGCGAGTATGAAGTCCACGTCTCCGGTGCCGAACACCTCATCCGCCGCTCCACGACCGACATTCAAAGTCGGTGCGAGTCTCAAGAGCCTGAATGCCAAAAAACAAAACATCTCAAGAACCAATGGTGTAAAGACTCAGGCGGCAAGGAGGACGGTGTTGATAGATGCAAGTATGAGTGGTTCGGAAGAGGAGTCAGAGAGTGAATCTGAGTCTGAATCTTCACCCGAAGAAGATCTGCCCAACACACACCCTCCGCCAATCTCTTCTGCCGGTCCTACTTCCGCCCAAAAGCCCAAACATACTTCCGATTCCTCTTCTGATTCCTCATCAGGCTCAGACCCTGAATCAGAAAGCGAGAATGAGACAACACGTGCTCGTAGGGCCTTAGTTGCCCAAGTAGCGGATTTTAGCAGCCAGGGAGCTGTCAACGGTACACAGAGCAAGAGCCAGAATCAAAAGACGGTGAATAAGACAAGTAGTAAGAAGACGCAGAAGACATATGGGAAGAGTCCTAGTGGAAAGAAGGTTGAGAGGGGTGGGTTTGCGTTTAAGTTACCCGGCGTCTAGACTGGCACGTTATATAGAGAGTTTGGGATGAATAGCTCCGTTAATATTTGACAAGCATAGACAGCACAATGCGGCGTATGGATAGGTTTTCATGGATGGCGATGAATTGGGGTAATTGTGTGTTTCAAGTCACTTCCATAGCATTGCATTGCATGGGCTCGCAAGAATTTTGAGGTTGGAAGTAGTGAGAACATACATAAGAGGTGTCTAGCGTGAACGTAGGGTATCATACATCAATGTAATGAAATCACCTATGCAGCCAGGTTATAGAATCCAAAAGAGGTCCATCCATCATATACACCAAAGTATTAATCGTTAAGCCAAACCCCCTTAACCATCTAAAACCTAACCCATTTCCTCTAGTCGCCTTTCCAAGTCCGAAGCTTGTGCCTACATTCTCGTTTTGCTCGCACCAACGGGCAAGAGCTTCTAGTGTTATGGGCTTGCGGGAGCACGGGTGGTAGGTGAGGGATTGTGGTGATACACGAAGTACGGGGCAAAAACTATGTATTTGCTAGGTCTACGACATAAGGTAGGCGTTGCTGACTAACTAGGGTGCGTTCCAGGTGGCATCCAAGGAAGGCTATCCCTGGACAGGGAGGGATGGAGGGTTTGGAGAGTGCTGAAAGGGGAGCTGTGTGTTGGTGATTGCAACGATGGTGCCGACAGTAGAGGCTGCGCGTTTCTGAGTTTCTAGGTGAATTGCGAAGTATCGGGAATACCCGTCAACCATTTGTACACCAATCCACGACGACAGTGGGAGTATATCCGGGGAAAGAGCACTGTCAGTTCCATCGCACTCAGTACATATGCAGAAAGTAGAAAGTAGTGATGCAGGTGGGGGAGGTAGACTGGGGAACTCCGAAACGGCGAAATGACATGATCAGCAATCATAACTCGAATAAAAGGCGCGCAATGGAAACTTTTATTTAGCGAAAGCGCAGAATAGTGAAATGAGAGAGGCTGATGATGGTGATAAGGCGAGACAAGGGCCTGCACGTTGGCATGCATTCTATAGACCATACTAGAAGTCGAGGTACTTCCTTCAAGGAATCATGACCATTTGAGCGGATGACATGAAGAGAGCACTTAAATTAACTTAGTCTTAGAATATATAAACAGAGTAAAGTGTGCGACTAACTAAGAATGAGTTGCATCAGAGGCGTGCACTCTCCGCCTAGATCTCCACCTGGATTTCCAGTGAAAAGCTGCACGGGTATGCCATTTCCCGTAACCACCGCATTGTCATATTAAACCACCCCGGGTCAAACTCCATTGTTTCGTGATTGCAGGGGATAACTATCTCTAGATTTCCATATTTTAAATTCTCAATAAACACGAAATCATAATCTCACCTGTTAAGCTGAAGAACTTCTCAGTATGCGAATTCATCGTGCCAAATAATTTAGCAGTCCCGATATCGATATCGAAAAGAGGAAAGCGTAGGAATATCAGTTGGTTATTTGCCATCTTGAAGCGAGACATGGTATTAAGCGAAAGAAAAGGGGCGGGAACGTCGCTTCGTGGGAGCTACAACCTATCAAAAATTTGGAAGTGACGAAATGATGGCTCGTAAACTCGTGGTCCCTCTTACCAACCATAGATTGAACAACAGCGAAAGCCATTTCCATTTATTAAACAGGATAAGGCTGTGAGCACTCAAGAGAGGAGAGGCTCAGTAATCTCTCTTTAAGGTGGGGTAGGTTCTGAGGGGGTGGTTTATTTCAAATCTTATTTCGTTAGGAATGTCACCGAAATTCCCTGGCCTGTGATGTTGCATGATGATTGAAAAATGTTGGGAAGTTGGAACTTTCACAAGCAAGTAATACGTGGTATGACTTCCCAAATCTCCCCACCCCAAAACATATCCTCCACCCCGCATTCATCCGCACCTCGGTGATCAACCATACACACGAGATATTTTACAACATTCCTCCAACCATAAATACCAGCATTTCTATCCCCTAAAAATTTTGGTATTGTGCCGCAATTGTCAATGTCAATATTTACACATTCCTCGATTAGATAAGATCTGACGTCATCATCCCAGCTTCGCGTCTTCAAGCCTCCCAAAAAGCAAACAGCCACAATGAACACGACGAGTCAGACACAAGATTGTGCTACGCCGGACAACATACCATGGAATACAAACCCAAGCATACTCACAACTCACCCTCTCCTATACCAATGGCCTCTCCTCCTCTTTGACAATCGAAATAGTCCCACCTTCATCCCCATAACCAGGATGCCACACGAGACACTCTTCCCCCATCTCACCGCCACCAGTCCCTCCCCCCATTTCCACTCTGTCTTCCTTACGTACCAACAGAAATTTGACGAATTAGTGGCGAAGGGGGAATTAAGGCCGCTGGTGCTACCGTATCATATCTATGGATACCTGGGGTTGATGGTATATCTATGCATAGATCATAGGCAGAGACCGTGGCTGTATAAGGCGAGATGGGGAGTATTGGGGTTAATTAGTTGGTGGCAGTGGAAGACACTTTGGGAAGCGAGTAGTGCGAGTATGGCGACGAGCTTTGCGGCGGGGTTGATTGCGAGTTATGTCTGGGTTTGGGCGTGGGTTTGGTTGGTGTTTTATAAGCCCCAGTGGGATGCGAGGAGGGTTGGAAGGAGAGTTATTAAGAAGAGCCGGGTGGAGAATGGACAGGCTTCGAATGGAGAGGCTATACAAGCAAGAGTAAACGACATAGCTGTGGAAAGTCGGAGTGGGAATACAGATTTAAGGCAAAGGTCACAGGCAAATGGTCACGCAAAAGATGTGGGCCAGGTCGACAAGCATACAAATGGGAGCACCTCTCGGGATGAAGTGGAATTGATTGAGCACTACTGGCAAGCCTATCCCTCCACGATATGGGAACGGATATCCTGGGTCACCGACCTGATTGTCAACTTCCGCGGTCCAGGATGGAACTGGGCTATTCCGCCACTGCCATCCCCACCGCCAGCCATTAGCAGAGACCTTAAAATTCATGTCTCTAAAAACAACAAGTCATATATCGGTCTAAAAAGCTACAATACTCGTTGGGAACTCATCCGTGGCCGAGTACCCACGTTCATAGCCGGCTACTTCGCCCTTGACATACTCAAAATAATAATGATGCTGGATCCATATTTTATTTTCGGGCCTACCACTTATACGCCTCTCCCGCCGTTTAATAACCTCTCACACCTCCAAATCCGCTTTGTCCGCCAAGTCATATCATCTTTCGCAATCGTCATATCATTGGAAATGGTATTTATACTTGCACCTATATTATTGAGCCTAATATTGGGGCCGGCGGTAATAGGAATGCGCGGAGAAAGTTGGTACTATCCCACCACCTGGGGATCCATCTCCAACATTCTTGATAAAGGCCTGAATGGCTTATGGGGAAGTTGGTGGCATCAGACTTTCCGCTTCGCATTCTCGGCGCCTACCAACTTTCTTATTCGAGAAGGATATATCCATGCGAAAAGCATGACGACGAAACTAGCCGCGCTGATTTTTGCTTTCGGGATATCAGGCATTCTCCACAGCGGTGGTTCGATCTCCCAACTTCCCCGCTCCTATCCATGGCATGCGCCAATATTTTTCATGCTCCAAGCCCTCGGTATCTTCATCCAAAGCACCATTTGCTCTCTCCTCCATCCTCAAATCAAGGCTATTCCCCGAAGTATTCGCCGAACAGGGAATTTAGTATATACCGTAGGGTGGCTGTTTGCAACAGGATGGTGGTTGACAGATGATTTCGCAAGGGGCGGAATCTGGCTTTGGGAACCAATACCGATTAGTCTATTGAGAGGACTGGGATTTGCGGGGAACGAGGTGAGTTGGTGGTGTTGGGAGCGATTAGAAGTGGGGATTTATCGGGGGAAACATTGGTGGGAGACAGGTATTGCTATCTAATGGTGATATAATAGGGAGTGTCTGTGATTTAGTGCATAGCGGTGGTTTCAAAGCGGACGGAGTTTGGCATAGAATGGCATCAGTTTGGCTTTGGAGCAAAAGAAGCCATATGTATAATAGAATAGAGATACGTGTTTGTGTACCTTTGTTGCTTAATAATATGAATTCTACCCTATGCAAAGAAATACCTGTTAGTTTGTTGTCTAACTGGTAACTCCTAGCGCCAATAGATATGGGGGAGCATCACATCTCCCTCCTTCCTAATCTAAATATGGTATGAGGACTTCACGCAAGGCTTCAACTTTGGAAGCGTTCTAGATATTGTTGCAACTTTTAAGAAAAGTAACAATTACATACAATAACTAATTATAGCCCCTATTGTAGAATACAACTAAGTATAGACTTTTATTAACTTAGAATAGGACGGTCCCTCCCTGGTTATAAACTCATGCGAACAGCTAGGTTATAGTGTCTCTGTACAGAGTTTCTATAGTGGCCTTTATATCCCCTCTGACGAAAGTAAATGGTGAGACATAATACTTTTGATATGAATTTTAATATACACTTCGAATTTGCTAACGATATGTAATGTTTTAATAACCCTTTATCTGTACTATTTCAGTATAACCGGATTAACTAATTAGTGTTTGATTTGATCACCTAATCTGAACTATAATATAGGTAATGACTATTACTCTGATTAAATTTAAGGATGTTAGGGCCACCGAAACTTCATTAACTATTAAAGTATTCAATCCTTAGTTATTGATACTCTCGTTTATAGTTCAGTTTGCAATCCAGTAAACACCCATCATAGGTGTGTTATACTAGAGTGGACACCGAATACTACAATATCTATCTCTGCTTCTGGGGATACTTTGAATTTCAAACATGAGGCAAGGAATTTTCTAGTTTGAGAAATCCATGCTTCATTCAATGTGTTGGATGGTGCTGAAACATTTCCACAGTGCCGTATGAGGTAGAGCGTAAGAATCCCTTATCTTGGTGGTGAGTGCCAGATTCTGGAGTGCAACAGTCCCCCTTTGCGACTAGCTGCTGGGCTTGGTAATGAGTAGGGAGGTAATGGGTTGGACTAGATTATTGTCGTTTTAAAGAATGGAGTACTTCAATTCTTGGAAAGACTTCAAAACTATCGAAAGTGCAACGGGCGTACATTGCGATGCTTAAAACTGCTCTTACAATTTGAAGCATATAAAATTGTAAGCAGAGTATTCTTTGATATTCATTCACAATGATGGCAAGTTTCACGGTAAACGTTTTGTTTACATTGCCGAACAAGAGAGGGACAGTTTACAATGGTAGAGAACATGAATTTCTTGCGTAGTTATTAACCAATTGAATACAATGTAGATTCCAAAGTGATATTTCCTACACCCCTTCCATGAATCCCGATCACGCCCTCAAGTACAAGATACATAGTTTTAAACCGTGGCTCCAAGATGATGGATCCAACCCCTAGTTCCTAGGCAAGGATTGCTAACTTCATAGCGACCTGACAAAAATTCCATAACGAACCCACAACGAACCCCACAAAGGTCAAACTAGGTGCCATCATATACCAGCAGGCAAATAATACTCCCTAAAACGATCTGTCTCATCCCACTCCAAAAAATAAACAACATTCCAGCAAATAATTAGAAGATTTGGAAACTTAGTGGTCCAGTGGCTTAAATATCCATCCGGTAGCGGTCCAACTTCCTTCTTCAACTTATCGCTCATATCCTCGTAATGATTTTTCTTATTCCTGAGAGCGCGGAGAAGATCGAGAAGACGAGAGCCTGTGTATTTCCGTTGTTTGCCCATCGAGTCGACGAAGTCTTTGCTAAGATGTTTGAGGAAATCACCTCGGACGACCTTGGGGGCCCACTTTTCTAGTTCTTCCAGGGCTGGCGTGGGAGGATCACGCTTTTCTTTCTCGAAGTGGTCGGAGACATCACAAAGGAAATTGAGACGCTTCTTTGCAGGCCAGAAGAAGGGATGGGCCATGACTGAACGAGCATTAGGTCGCGACTTAGGATCGGGCGACAGCATGGAGCTGATCAAGTCATCTGCTTCTAAACCATAATCACCATAGACACTGAGACGGCTAAGATCGAATTTGCCCTTGCGGATATTTACTTCGCGCATGTATCGATCCCCGCAATCGAATGGATGTGAGCCTTTAGTAAGGACATAGAAGAAGACTAGGCCGAGTGAAAATATATCGATGGCACGAGTTGCACGTCGATTACCTGGCATGACACCCTCGTTGACAAGCAGTGAGCCAGACCCGCCATCGGTGCTGGCGTCGACCATTGCTGCACCTTGGCTGTTGTGGTTGGCATCGTCGTCAAGCAGGAGCTCAGGTGCACGCCAACCGGATGTCCCTGCGGCGTGAGCTGTCGTTGCTCGGAATGAAGATTGCTCTCCTTCCAATTTTTTGCATAGACCAAAATCAGAGACAAGGAGACGAGGTCTACCATCTTTACCCATCGACACTAAGATATTCTGTGGCTTCAGATCTCGATGAACGATGCGAAGGTTGTGGAGATGTTGGAGACCATTCGTAATTTGGTACAAAACGTTAGGAAGATCCCGCTCGCCACCTTGAGCCAGATCGCGATGAAGCTGTGGCTTTTCTACAACATCTGCGAGTGATGCTGGACATAACTCTAAGGCAATGTAGAGGAATCCAGCCGCTTGCTGTTGTGCGAAGTAGCGAATGACTGTGATTGTTAGCAGGCTTTATGGAATGTCGTTATAAGAAGCATACCATTTGGATGATCATCACTCTCTCTAAGTAATTTTGTTTCTTGAGATGCGATATCGAAAAACTGCATCAACATTCTTTTGACTGCAACATCCCGTCCATCAAAGTTACCCTCGAAAACCATTGTACCATTGCTACCCGTACCAATGAGTTTCTCGGTATTGACCTCGAGTGCACCAATTCGGATGATTGGCCCCGACACCTCTTGTGGATCATTGGGAACAGTCCGAATATCTGGTTCGAGCCTCGTTCGTTCGCCAAGCTCCTGGGCTTCCTTGACTGCCTCATCAACGGTACCTTTCTTCTTGGGTGGGTTGCCATCCGAAGAGGTCTCTTGTTGAGTTTGAGATTTGTCCTGGGAATCCTTCTTCCCTTTCTTATGTTTGACACCGCCTCTTTGGCCTCGATGAGCCTTCTTCTTTTTCGGGGTCGGGGTGGGAGCTTCTGCTTCCGCACCCTCGGCAGGCAAAGGTGGCAGAGCCTTGTCTACAACACCATCCGTAGCAACTTTTTCCGCAGTAATTTTTTCCGCAGAGTCAAGCTTGATATCAGTGTTGGGTTGAACAGGCGCATCAACCGTGCCGCTGGGACTTGGCGACTCGGCAACCTTTGCTTCAGCTACTTCTGGAATTGATTGAACTGCCTTGACTTCTGGGCCAGTTTGGACAGGATCTTCCAACAATGAGCTCACCTGCTTGTCTCCGATATATCGATCGGAGAACTGGCGAACTGAAGTGCGAAGTGTCCGTTGATTGCTCAGCAAAAGGACGAATACGAAGATAATCAAAACGGGATTCTTGACAAATTCAAGGACACTGTGCATTGCCAATCGGGGAAGCTGCTGGATCCTTTGTAATAAGGATGGCTCACCCAATAAGGCCGGAGCGTTATCGACAGGTAAGACTTCTAGATCGTCCTCGTCTTTTGTGGTTGATCCAGGGAGGGTGAGCAGAGATTCCTTTGCTGCTTGTTCGATGGAATGGAGTCCAACGAGAGCTTCTGCGAGTTGGCCATCGTTCATAATATCCCAAGACGGTTGGTGCTGCAACCACCCTTGCTGCACGCACTGTGCTTTCCGGGTGCCTTGCACAGCGAGGGGATAGGATTTACCGGACATAGCATACCAGCTACCATCCTCAGTGTGATTGAGGAAGATGCTGTTCGCGCGATGACTGCTCGTGAGCTCGTTATCGTTGTTAGGCGGCATTGGCTGCGGAAGTATGATCAATTGCGGGTTGTCGACCTCGGTAGCCCAAGGTCTGGCAACATCAAAGACTCGAACCACGGGTGATGGAAATTTGGCCTTGAATAGTCGGCCGGGCTCTTCTGAGCTAGTCTTGTGATCAAACCCAATTACACCCCCATCATGACTGGTATAAATATATTTGTCGTCCGGAGTTGTACGGTATTGGCGTTGAAGATCTAGATCATAATTGTTTGGAGTCCACTCGAAGAAACTTAGGGTGGCAATTGTGCGGGCGTCTTTCGTAGAATGGATAGTAACAGTATATTCCGTACGTCCAATTGTCATGGTCGGATTCACACATTCGTCACTAGGAAACCCTCCATTTGGGCAGTTTCCTTCGCCGTCGACCAACGCCCCCGAGGGTCCAAAGTATTTGATGACCTTGCCTGTTTGTGCATCAACGGTAATCATATCAGTCTTCTTTTCTCCTATATATGTGACTGGGGGGTCTGGATTTTCATAGGGTGTCATTTCTTCAACGATTTTCTTCATCGTGAGACCAGTATTGACTAGTCCTGGGTTTGATCCACCTGGCCTATAAATATAGAGACTTCCATCTCGACTTGGCTCAACTATCCATAGGAAGTCATCTATCGGGATGGTATCGTATTCTCCTCGAACGGCTGATCGATTTTTTTTGTTGTACTTCGTCTCAACCATGGGTCGCTCATATGATAATTCCCATCTTTCCTTGCCGGTCTTTCGATCCCTGGCATGTAACTTTCCATCGACGGTCGCCAGAAGCACGAAGTCTTCTACTTCCCAATCCTCAAGATTCCGCGCATTCGTATGCGGCGAGGTCAGCCCAGCACTTAATGTGCTGGGCCTTCTTGCAGGTGGTGCTGCAACGGCAGTATCTGCCGGAGCCAAAGTTGCGATGGCGCTCGCATCGTTCTTGATGTGTCTGTTGTTATTGTTATTGATGCTCAGAGTATTCTTACGACGCCCTTGAGCGAGGGGTGTCTCGAGGTGATGGGGAATCTTAGTTGCCTCAAGTGTGTGTAGCGATTCGGGCTCGATACTCTCGTGGGGTGATTCATGTCGCGGCCGGACGGGAGGTCGTTGCTGCTGCTGAGCGTCGACGAGCCATGGGAGGAATAGTATAGCGGCTGCGAAGATAATGAAATTATTCACGACGTGACCTTCTCGAGGAGGCCGCCGTCGCGGCATTTTGGTGCGTCAACTTTTTGGCGGAAGACGTCGCCAGGGCGAAGTCTACCTGCTTAAAAATGTGGTATTCGAGATGTGATGCGAGAGACGACGCGAAACGCGAAGTCTGCAGTGACGGTGGTAATTGTTTTCTGATGAAGTTGTGTGGCTGTCGAGTCTTTTGGGTTGATGAAGAGCTGCTGTGGGTTTCGATGGTTTTCTCGAGCCCTGAAGGTCCGCCTGTCTCGTTTTAGAAATGACACCACGCCCGCTAACTAATTCGGACGCCTCGACACTGGTCCGAGTTCTCCGCAAAGAGTACCGAGAGGGAGGCTGGGTGATAGCTGGGTCGGATCCACGAATCAGTGAATTGATCGCCGTTGGATATCCAACATCATCAGTGTTGTGAGGCTGCAAGAAGGCTGGGGAAGGATTTTTCCAACATTCAGGAGGTGTTGAGAGATGTGCGGGCGGCTGGTAGTTGGATATCTGCACGTTGCTCATTCATATTCCATTTTCTTCTGTGTGGGAAGGGCTCAGCAGTCAGCTTATTCTTGGTGTGCGATGCTGCATTCTACTGGTCAAATCGTGTGTAACGAAGCCGAGATGCTGCAGCAGTCTCACAGCATTGCCCTGCGGTACTTACCGATCGGCCACGCAAGGGATTTTCAATGGCTTGTCAAGAGGTAGATTTAAGTCTCTCGGTCCCTCGACCCAGTTAGAGAAAGAGTGAAAAGACGACTCAAAAGTCTCTGAATAGCCGTGTTTCAGGATATTCCAACGTGGCAAAAATCAACAAAATGCTTGTTGGTCAGTATGCAGAATAATTCAAATCCTTCAGCACTATCCTGGCGTAGGTGAATAAAAGATCTGCTTTGTCACCAGGTTTGTTGAAGAATGAAAAAACATATGTTGGGTTACAAATTGTTCCAGGTGGATTTGGATCCCGAGTCTCGATGCACTTCAGCCCCCACCAGTTCTAAAACCCCATACTAATTTGGCATGATCTACTAAGACGGCAACGTCAATGTTACAGCTTCGTCGGGTTGTGGGCCGACTCGTCACCTTGATCAGATCGTGAGACAGGGCCTCGATACCAAGGCTTGTGCAACTGGATAAGTTCCGCTCATATTGACTAGTCTCGAATTCATTCCATTCATTTGTCGCTGTAATATGATCTAATGGTATGGTACAACTCCCAGCTTTTCGACTTCATAATACACTTGCTTTTCTAGTCATTACTTATCGTTCTCTCCTCCGCGGTGCACTACGAATGATGTTGTCTACCCTTAGAAGAAGCTAAATAGAGTCAGTTTATGCTTTTAGACGAAGGTCATGGGGAACTTACTTCAGCCGCCTCAGAGGCGGATGAGACAACAGCCTTCTTTAGCTTGTAACTCTCGATAACACCCAACTCGCGCATGTCCGTAATGCCACCTCCTGGTGTAAGCAAGTCAAGTCCATATGTGGTCATTCCATCGTAGATAGCAGTTCGAAGTTTAGCAACAAGTTCGCTAGAATCATAACCAGCGTTGTCTGCTAGAATGGTGGGTAATTGCCGGAGAGCAGTAGCAAAAGAGGATACAGCAATCTGCTTTTTACCATCTACCTTCAATGCAGCTCCCTCAACAGCCTTAGCCATCAACATCTCTGCGCATCCTCCACCCAATGTAGTTCTTGGTTCCCTGATTGTTTGTGATAGGACGGCTAGAGCATCGTGGAGGGATCTCTCGGATTCAGCAAGGAGTTGCTCTGTGGCTCCTCGAAGGACGATAGTACAAGCTTGACCAGCTGCAACACCAGAGAACTTAATTAGGGTATCTTCACCAATAATGACCTCCTCAATTAGGTCACACTGTCCAAGCTTCACTTGGTCTGGGTGATCGAATGTTGATGTGATTTCTCCACCAGTGACCAAAGCCAGCCTCTCAATACCATCGAAATCGGCATGCTCAATGGACATGATCCCAGCATCCGCAAAGAGCTGCTCCGGCCAGTTATAAATCAACTGTCGATTGATGAAGCAATTTATACCGTGTGCCTTAATCTTCTCGACCTTCGCTTTCATCTTGTCCTTTTCTGCCTTTTCTAATTCTGCAAGCTTTCCTGTAGACCCAACCTTTACTCGAGCACCAAAAATCTTGATCTTGTCCGTATCCATAGCAGTGTTAGCTACTAGGATCTTTGCCTTCTCTAGACGCTTTGGCTGGTTGACACCGATTTTCTTGTCTAGAATGAATCCTTCATCAAGATATGAGTCATTAAGTTTTCCTCCAGCTTTCTTGATGATCTGGATGTGGCTAAGATCCGAAGAGCCCTTCATTCGCAGAACTGCATCGGTAGCTAGCTCTGCAAAATGATTGCGATCTTGTGATAGGACTTTGGAGCTCAAGGTAGTCCGCGCGATTGCTAGAAGATCCTTCCTGAATGCTTCGGCATTGCTGCTATGGTCCACGGCAGATTTCTCAAGAGCTGCAAGAGCCGCCTGGCTAGCTATTCTATAACCCTCGATGATTGTTTGTGGGTGGATTTTCTTGTCAACCAACTTCTCAGCTTCCCTCAACAGTTCTGCAGCTAACACAGTAACAGAAGTAGTTCCATCTCCAACCTCGTCGTCTTGGACCTTCGAGATGTTAACGAGGACCTTGGCAGCTGCGTTGTCGAGAGCTATGGATTTCAAGATCGTGGCACCATCATTTGTCACTAATATTTCTCCTGTTGATGCGGACTGTAATATTTTGTCCATACCCTTTGGACCTAAGGTAGATTTAACTGTGTTTGTCAGTTAACAGAGCTGTGCAGGTGGGCAGGTGGCATACCCAAGTCTCCAACAGCGATAGCTCCCACGAATGCAGAAAGACGGGCATTTTCTCCCTTCTCCTCGGTCGTTCCATCATCGAAGATCTGAGTAGGGTTAAAAGACGCCATTTTGAATTTCTGTGTGTGCTGGAAAAGTTGTGGTCTGGCTACCTCACCGTCGCGAACTTCTTTGCAGGAGACGCGATTTTTTGAAAACGACGCTAGCAAGGCAACCTCGCCAAACCCGCACTTCAAAAAAGTGACTAGAATTCCACAAACCGCCAAATACAGCCCTTTGACCTTTTATTCAACCTATTGTCCTCTCAAGATCAGGTGCAATATTTTCTCGACCCTCTTCCTTTTTAAAAATTCTCTGCAGGCACACAGAAACGAACCTGAAGACCAATTTACGGCCCTGGTGGGGTAAAAATCGCAAATTCAACCCAATCGCACAAAACATCCCACGAGAACGCAAAGTCGGGCACAAAGACAAAGGCAGTACTGCACAGGCAGTCGCATCAAACCGCAATCATGGCGCCGAGTTTTGACCACCTGCCGGATCCACAGGACGATGATTACGATTCTGAGGAGGAACTAGATTTCAGTGATCTGAGAGAGAGATTCGAGGTTCAATTAGAGCAAGGGTTGGATACATTCGTGGTCATCGATGGCCTGCCAGTGGTTACGGAGGAGACAAGACCGAAGTTGATTAAGTTTTTAAAGAGAAAATTGGATGCTGTTGGTCGAACGAAGGAGGATTCGATACACATGCCTATTGGCGATGATGGCAACTCTCACAGGTATGGAACTGCGGGCAGAGTCTAAGGCATAGTACTGACCTTGACCAGATTTGCATTTGTTGAATATACCACACCTGCTGAGGCCGTTGCTGCATGCAAAGCCCTTGATATGGTCCAGCTTGACAAGAGACATCAGCTAAGAGTTAACAAAATGACCGATATCGATCGTTTTGGGCGAGAAGGACGCATTGATGATCACTATACGCCACCAAAGATCGAGGAATTTACGGAGAAAGAACACTTGAGATCGTGGTTGTCAGATCCAAGTGGACGTGGTCGAGATCAATTCGTTATGTACAAGGATGACCGGGTACAGGTATTTTGGAACAATGAGAAAGATGCGCCAGAAAGTGTTGTCGATCGTCAACATTGGACAGAGTCGTTTGTTCAATGGTCTCCCCAAGGTACATATCTTACATCTATGCATCAACAAGGTGTACAACTCTGGGGTGGACCATCGTGGACCCGACAAAAGCGATTCGCACATCCGTTTGTCAATTTGGTAGATTTCTCACCCGGAGAGAAGTACATCACCACCTGGTCAAATAGACCCATTTCGATCCCCGAAGAGGGTCACCCAGCTCTTTCTGTTGATGACGATGGAAAGAACTATGTAATTTGGGACATTGAAACTGGCAAGCCTCTTCGTTCGTTTGCCAACATTGAGCTTCCAAGCAATAGCAACGATGAGAACGGCCAGCCGGTAAAGAGAAAAATTATCTGGCCAGCTTTCAAGTGGTCTTCTGATGACAAGTATGTTGCTCGTCTGACACAAGGCACTTCAATCTCTGTCTACGAGCTTCCTAAGATGGGTCTTTTGGACAAAACTACAATCAAGATTGAGGGCGTTATGGACTTTGACTGGGCACCAGCTACACCCCACCGAGAAGGCGTCAAGACATACGAACAGCTTTTCTGCTACTGGACTCCCGAAATTGGCAGCAACCCTGCTAAGGTTGGATTGATGAGCATTCCTTCCAAGGAAGTTGTCCGAACCTTAAATCTGTTCAGTGTTACCGACGCAAAGCTCCACTGGCAATCCGATGCTTCATATCTCTGTGTTAAGGTTGATCGACATTCCAAATCAAAGAAGTCCTTGGCTACCAGTCTTGAAATTTTCCGCGTCAGAGAAAAGGGTGTACCTGTCGAGGTTGTTGACTCAATCAAGGATACCGTTATCAACTTCGCCTGGGAGCCAAAGGGTGACAGATTCGTCATCATCACTACCGCAGAAGTTGTTGCTCCATCCGCCGTCCCACCAAAGACATCGGTCGCATTTTACTGCCCCGAGAAGATTAAGGGTGCCGGTGTTGGCAATTTCAAGCACATCAGAACATATGATAAAAAGAACAGCAATGCTATCTACTGGTCACCAAAGGGACGTTTTGTCATCGTTGCTACTGTTCACTCGCAACAAAGCTTCGATATGGAATTCTTTGATCTCGATTTCGAGGGTGAGAAACCAGAGAGTGACAAAGATTTGACTGCCAACTTGCAACTTATGAATGTTGCTGACCACTATGGTGTCACTGATATTGACTGGGACCCTACCGGAAGATTCGTTGCCACCAGCGCCAGTATTTGGAAGCACTCCGTAAGTAATACTTCAATTGTTGTTTGAGTCTTAACTAATAAGAGATATAGATGGAGAATGGTTACCACCTGTACGATTTCAAGGGCGAGCAACTTCGCGAAGAGCCTGTCGAGAAATTTAAGCAATGGCTCTGGCGCCCACGCCCACCAACGCTACTCACTAAAGAAGAGCAAAAGCAAATCCGCAAAAACCTCCGAGAATATAGCAAAGCATTCGACATTGAAGATGCTGACCGTGGTGCATCTGCTGATCTCGCGGTTGTCGAACACAGGAGAAGGTTGTTGGATGAGTGGCTGGCTTGGAGGGCATCAGTTGAGGCGGATGTTGCTGAGGAGCGGGAGGCTCGTGGCTTACCTGCTGATCCTGTTGCGGGATTGCTTAAGAAGACTGATGAGAGTGAGGATCAGGTTATTGAGGAAATTGTCGAGGAAATTGTTGAGGAAACTGAAGAGATTGTACCCTGATCGCTTTTTATTATCCTTTGATGCTTTTGAAAGTCGTGGTTTCATTTGGACGGGAGTCTGATTTGCATGGTTGAGGGGTGAAAATACTGATTGCAATAGTACAATGAATGAATGCATAGATGTGTAGATGACTAAGGCATAGGTGAGTGTTTGTCTAATCCTAGGTATTCTCAAATTAAATGCTCCCAAGATTACAGTTTGCCCAAATTCCCTGAATTAGTTAGTGATTCATACTCTTTTAATGGTTCGTCGTGATCCACGCCAATCATCCTGTCGATATTTCCATTAAGGTTCCAGCATTTATTCTAATATCATATAATGCCGCCAACAAGCAAGGTTCCCGATCTCCCCGCCTCTCCCTTCCTACCCCATCCCGTTCACCTAAACCCTTATCGACATTCTCCACTATTATTATAGTTCCCAGTATACATCATTATGAACCATTCAAAATCATGGGAAACTTCGCTCCAATCTAGGGTAGTGGTTTGCGATAAAATTGTCTTACAGATAATTATAAATCATAACTTATTACGAGTTTCCATAACATAGCTGCTGCAAAATGATTTATATAAACTTGTACCTTAGGCATACCGAATTCTTAAACTTTTATTTTCGAGCATAAAACGGAAGGAAATGCGCATTTCTACCTTCTCTTGTTACCGGCCTACAATCTACCTCTTTACTATGCTAAAGCTCCTTTAAAAGAGGGCATTCATAATAAAATAAGAATCATATGATTGTAAAGTTATAATTTAATCTAACCTTATAGACTGTTACGGCAAACTACCTTTATCGGATAGCTGCCGTTGTGACCTACAATCCTGCGGCAGTGCAGCTTGAGGTTCAAGCGAGGCCTGGTGGTTTATCACAGTACTGAAGTATTGACTAACGTCTGCATAACACAAGGGGGCAAGTATGAAACCCCTAGAATAAAATAAAAGGCGTTGAGACTCTTGCAGCGTAAGAGCGGTTCCCCACGTTCTATCTGCAGGACGTTGTACCGCGTGCCGTTGAATGTAGAGTGTGTTGTGGGCTATTTGGCCAAAGAGAACCATGAAAAGCTGAGAATGTTTCAGGAGGCGCGTCACCTGAGAAACAAATTTCCGGCACACCTTTCGGCCCCACGTTTTTCGAATACCCGTAGCTCCGGGAAATAATCCTTAGATTCTTCCAGGACACTACAAGCTTCACAAGCACCAACTGACAAGACGCTAGAAATCTCGACAAACAAATTACAAAAGATGACGCGCTCGACTTCACTTAAAAGAGATCTTGGCGCCTGTCTATCAAGATCTCAAAAACCACTAAAACACGCCAAGCTGCGCCACGGCGGCTTCATATGCGTTGTCGACATGCAAGCGACTTGGCATGTTTAACATATCAGCTTTACAGGGAAATCAAGATTTATTCTCCCTCTCTTTCGATTCACCCGTTGATCTTTGAGAAGCAAGATGACGAAGTAGGCTCACCGTTTATCAAACTTACAACATCAGGTTTTCTACGTGCTGTGCACCAATTTCGAAGATCGATACCATTTCCTATTCAAACCATCTGAAACCTGTTGACCCATTATGGTCTTTAATCGCAAGAAAGCTGGAGAGGTTGAACCGGTTGCTGAGAGCCACGATATTGAGATGAAGTCGTCAACGTCGCCTACTACGCCTGCGAGCGCACATACAAAGGGGGAGAAGGGCCATATCTTGCCGACGCATAACCATAATGGACATAAGATCACCAAGCACATTGAGCCGGAAGGGGAGTCTGGACGGAAAGGCATACATCCATTGCATTTCTTTAAGATTTGCTGGACGTCGGCGAGTGATGCTTCGAGGATAGTAAACTTGCTTTGGCCTGTTGTGCCAGCCGCAATCGCTGTTCGATATGCGAAGAAGGATATGCATTTGGCCATCTTCATTCTCAACTACATTGCTATGGTCCCTTGCGCCAATTTGATTGGATTTGCTGGTCAGGAGCTTGCTAGGAAGCTCCCCCGGGTTTTTGGTATTCTATTGGAAACTACTCTTGGTTCTGTAGTCGAGATTGTCCTCTTTATGGTTCTCCTCCACCAGAACGAAATACAGGTTATCAAAGCAGCAATTCTGGGTTCAATTTTGGCTACACTATTACTATGTCTTGGGATGTGCTTCTTTGCCGGTGGCCTACGATATGACGAGCAAAAGTTTGAGGAAGCAGTTAGTGAGGTTGGAAATGGGTTGCTATTGACTGCGTAAATACTAAAACTCTCTTGGCTCCTTGTGCTTTGCTAACAGCTGGTAAATAGTGGCCTTGGACTTGCAGTCCCTACAGCATTCTATGTTGCTCTACAGACTGAAACTGCGCGCATTAGTGCCGAAGAACTCACTGCTAGCACATTATCTATATCCCGAATTGCTTCTATATTCCTCATAGTCGCATATGGAATATATGTCTTCTTCCAAGTTCGAACTCACCATGGTATCTACGATGCCCTCCTCGAAACTGATGAGCTCAACGACGCAGATCGCCACAAAGATCTCCGAAAAGCCAAGCTTACATTCACCGAATGCATCCTAGCTCTCTCTATCTCGATCGCTCTGGTCACTCTCATCGCCATTGCGCTAGTAGAGCAAATTCCCTGGATCGTAAAAGAGCGAGGAGTCTCAGATGCTTTCATAGGTCTCATTCTCATCCCTCTTGTAGAAAAAGCCGCCGAGCACCTCACGGCCGTCGACGAAGCATGGGATAATCAAATGAATTTTGCACTCTCCCACGTCCTCGGTGCAACTATCCAAACCGCTCTATTCAACGCCCCTCTTGCCGTCGTCGTTGGCTGGGGCCTCCACAAGCCTATGGATCTAAATTTTGAACTCTTCGACATGGTTGTTCTAATTCTCGCTATCATTGTCGTGGGAAACTTCTTACGTGATCAAAAGAGTAATTATCTTGAGGGTGCGCTGTGTGTGGTTATTTACTGCATTATTGCTGTGGCTGCTTTCTACTATCCCGACCCTCTGGGTCACGGAACGGGAGAGACTACTACAACTACTGAGACGGGTGGTCACTGAAAAGCGAGTATGAATTGGCTGGTCAATTGCAAGTGGGGATAGCGATGGCGTTGTAGAGCATTTTTTGTGAGCGTGCATTTGTGATTTAGGATAGTCAGCAGGGCACGATCTTCTTGAGAAAACATGTTTACTTCCTCTTTAACGAATCCATTTTCGACAAGGCATTTTGGAATCTTATACAACCCAATCTCCCGTGATTCGTGAGAATTCATCACAGCCACCTTTTAGAAACCTAAATATCTTTTGTTTCTAGTTCAGCGCTTTCTTGAACTATCATGTAGAGTGGATTGCATATTATTCTTAATCATCGTTACCAAACCTCGGGCTCGAATCCCAACCCCGAAACGAAGATTTAGACTCGACTTTGTTATTCTATATACCTCCCCACACAAGCGAGACTAATAAAGCGATTTATGAGAGATGCTCTCCCAGTTTCAATTCTGCAAGATTTTAGCCTTAGAATTCGTCTTGGCTGTTGGGTTCTGCCTCAAGTTAGTCAGATGTATACCCGCTGTATCACCGCATAAGCGGGCAAATCGCGCGGTTTCTTAGTGATGCTCTCTCCATTTCCGGTTCAAAAAATAGGCCCTGCTTTTGTTTGAGCTGTTGAGATTGATTCAAGTTTTCCAACAAGCACTTCATATATATACTGCCTTGAGTGGGTGCCATCATGGTAATCCAACGTTACCAGTCTCCTATGGGGTTTAGGTTGTCAAGTGGTAGCACGGGTTTTATGCATGTAGTATATTCTAAAATGCACCATCTTAATTGTATAGTAACTTGTAACAACAAAGTGCCACTTTATCTGAAATATCTATATAAGCGGTATTGATAAGCCCTCACTTGGCCGAGCTCTGTGGTATTGTTCTTGTTTATTGACCGTCACCTGAAATTATCCTTTCACTGTTACCAAGAGTTAAGAATAAAAGAATCAAGATGCTTCTAGAAATATTTCTAGAAACTGAAAATGGCCACTCGTCTATTCTTTTTAGGGTTGGATCCACTATTATTTATCCTCTTCTTCTTGAATAATGGCTGTTAACATCAGCTTCTACATCCCTCCTTGTACACTCTCATAATATCAAACATCAGGCCTCAATCATCGTACCTAATAAATATCTCCACCAGCAAGACGAATACATAACCAAAAAACATGTATAACCCGTGACGTAATGGCTTCTAACAGATTTGGGTGCAGAGGATGCGGCGATAACTCTGATATGTTATGTCAAGTGCATGTATTAACGAGTAAGTATTACCTAGTTGTGGCTGATAGAGCGTGAAAGTTGGTATCTAATTGCTAGTGAGCAAAAGTATTTAGTTGGATATAGCTAAACTTGAATTTGGAATTTATAAGTGCTCTTATTAAATCTTTTAAATTCTAAATGATGAAACGGAATGACTGCTTTATATTTTGAAGTGCAAGTATTAAAGAAAGGTATTTTAGGAGAAAATTAACGATGAAGGGGTAAACGGCTTTAAGCAGAAAAAGTCTAGTGCATCCTATCTCACGAATTTAATGACTATTGAAATTTGAGGATCTTTTGTAAGTTGAAACTAAACCATTGTTATTATTTAGGTTGTGATTGTTTATAGATCGACAAAGGATGGGTGAGACAAGATGTGGCTGAAATCCTCGGCTCATGTGGCTGGGAGCCATGGGGTCAGATCCAGGCTCAACTCTGACACAACACCTTAACAGATGCGCTCCTTGTGATACTACAATTACCTTTCTAAAGAGCTAATTTTTCTCGGAGAGACAGCTCGGCAATGCGACAGTAACAAGAGCGCAGTTAGCTCTTAGCAAATATAGCGCATTGTAAGTTCACCTTTGAGGAATTTCCCCAACTGCTAGGTTGTGCTTTGCGAACCACACCTCTTTCTAGCTTCAATTCGCTCTACCACCCTCTTGAACCTTCCTAGCAATGCGCTTAGTTTCTTCTCACTAATTCAACCCTGTAAAGGGAGTAGCACAACCTTATTGATCAAGAAGAGCCAAACCTACAACATCCAGCGTTCTTCTCTCGTCGCGCAAGATGTCGGTCATTTGTATAGCCCCCACCCCCAAAGGAATGAGACGTAGCTAATATATTCAGTGCTCCCCGCGGAAAAGGCGCAATACTCTGCGATCATTGATGGTATACTGGCTACTGGGGATCTGCAAACAATATCCGCAAAGCAAATTCGCAAAGCGCTTGGTGAACAGCTTGGCATTGATTTGACAGACAAGAAGGTTGGTAATTAGAGCTCTAACAGATGAGTGCAATAACTAATATATAATTGCATAGTCTGCTGTACAAGAGCTGATTCTCGAACGATTTGACCGAGCCTCACAAACTGCGAATAATATTCCTGTTCCAAGCACCGAAACCGCTACCCCTCCTACAAGCAACGGCAATCACGTAAAGGTGGAAAAAGTTAAGCCAGAGCCTACACCATCAAGTGAGGAGAGCAGTCGCGGGATATCTACACCTGCGACGAAGACCGAAGATTCAGATGCAGACTCTGAGTTGGTGGATGATAGCCCACCGAAGAAAAGGCGGAAACAGGCTAAACCGGTCGACGATGCGAAGCTAGCTGCTATGTTGCAAGCACAGGAGAATAGCAGGGCTAGGCCAACACGTGGTGGAGCAAATAAAAAGGCTCCTATGAGAAAGAAGCCTAAGAAGAAGTCAGAGAAGAAGATTAAGAAGGATGAAGATAGTGAGCTAGAGCTGGATAGCAATGGCGAGGTCAAGGAGAAAGTCAAGAAAGGAGGCTTTCATGTAAGCTCGCAAATTCTGGTTGCTATTGAGCTCCTTGTACTAACACTTGCAGAAACAATATCACCTTTCAGCACATCTCGCAGATCTTGTTGGAGAACCTACGGTATGTCTGTCCAACGTGGTTGCTTAAACACTATGCTAATTTTTCCCCCTTCGTAGCTCTCTCGACCACAGGTTGTTAAGAAGCTTTGGGTATACATCAAAGCAAATGAACTTCAGGATCCTAGCGACAAGCGCCAAATAATTTGCGACGAGAAGATGCAGTTGGTTTTCAAGCAAGACAAAGTTCATATGTTCACCATGAACAAAATTATTGGAAACCAGCTATATCCTATTGAGGAAGAGTGATGATCTTCTACTTTACATGCATACATATGTCTTAACGGCGATTTGACTAAGGATACTGTGGATAACAACCATTGAGCTGGGAAGGACATGGCGTTAATATCGTTATGTGGCGCACGAGTGGGAGAAGCTTGTGATGAATTTACGGCATAACATGGAATGGAAAGGCATAGCTACTGGCAAGCTCATATGGGCGGGAAACTTCAAGTTATCGTAGTTTTCATACAAGGGAGCCTGAATGAGATATGAATGAACTTAATTTTTCACACTTCACCTCCATGCATTACCGCTACTTGAACTTTACAGGATGGAAGTCTGATTTTACATAAATGAGACCTTTCCCTCCCTCCCAGGCAGACTTCGCATGGATAATAGTAAAAGCTGAAATTATGACTCTCATTTGCGCAGCGTAGCTTCTAACTGACTCTTTGCCGCTCTACGCCACTGTTTGTCATGAAGACTCACAATAGAAACCAGCCCCCCGGCTCAGTCAGCCGCGGGGTCATTCACTTCGCTTCGGCTCGTAGCTGCCCCACCACTCCTTGACCACCATAAAATTAACCCGCGATATCAACATCAATCATCCACGCAGCAACTCAGACAAACGCATCTATCCCACCACAATCTCTGTTAAAATCAGCAAGGCATCATCAATAAAGCACTGGCGACGATCTACACAACATAGCAGGCAGGAATATAGGGACAATGGCTTCCGAGGAACCGGCCGCAAGTGCAAATGAACAAAGGAGGGGAAACTTCTCTAGAGGTGGGCGAGGACGAGGTAGAGGCAGAGGGCGAGGACGTGGAGATGCGCAGGCTACAGGTAATGAACCGCGATCGCCACCGCAGAATAGAGCTCAAGGCAGGGGACGAGGTGGATTCTCATCACCACAAAAACTGCCGGAGCCTCAATCAGTGCCCAAAACGGCCGCTGAAGCTGAGAAAAGCGAAGAGGAAGAGGTCGAGGCGGAGGTATGCTTCATTTGTGCGTCGGATGTGGTTCATAATTCTGTTGCGCCGTGCAATCATCGGACGTGCCATATTTGCGCGTTGAGGATGAGGGCGTTGTACAAAACGAAGTATTGTGCGCATTGTCGAGTGAGCAAGGTTCTCCCTTTTTGTAGGCATTTTCTGATAATTTCTAGACGCCAGCACCATTTGTCATATTTACAGACGACACTACCAAGCGATTTGAAGACTATACAGAAGCCGACCTCGTCAGCACTGACCCCAATGTCGGAATCAAATATGAGAAAATGGAGATTATGGAAGATACGATTTTGCTGCTGCGATACAACTGCCCAGATTCAGATTGCGATGTTGCGTGTCTAGGATGGCCGGATTTGCATCGTCATGTCAGAGGTACCCATCACAGAAAGATTTGCGATTTATGTTCACGATACAAGAAGGTTTTTACGCACGAGCAAGAACTTTTTACAGATGCAGAATTGGCAAAACATATGAAGAAAGGAGATGATAACCCTGGGGCAATCGATCAAAGTGGATTCAAAGGTCATCCACTTTGCAAGTTCTGTGGAGAACGGTTTTATGGAGAGGATGAACTGTACGTGCATTGTCGCGAGAAGCATGAAAGATGCTTCATTTGCGATCGGAGAGGGGGTCAGCCACAGTACTATCGAAATTATGGTGAATTAGAACTACACTTTAGGGGGGAGCATTTCTTGTGCTCGGATCGAGAGTGCATGGAAAAGAAGTTTATTGTCTTTGAATCCGAAATGGATTTAAAGGCGCATCAATTGGAAGAACACCGAGATAGCTTGTCAAAAGATGTCAGAAGAGACGCAAGGGTTGTGAACTTGAGCTCTTTCGACAATTTCCGGCAACCGTATGTCCAAGAAAGACGAGGCGGGGGTAGTCAAAGGGAGCAACGTGAGGGGCGTGGTAGAGGAAGAGGAAGAGATCCCAATGCTGAACCTATACCAGCCTCCACTGCGCAACCTCTACGTCGCGATGAGCAAGCATTCCAAAGACAAATGGCTATTCAGAGTGCTCAGTCTGTAGCACCACGAACATTTGGCGGTGCACTGAGCTCCGGCCCAACGCCAGGCTCAGCTCGAGCTCCTCCTGGAGGTCGAGAGCCAGCAAGTATGAATGCACCTCAGCCCTCCGCAAATATCGATGCCGTAGCGGAAGGTGTTGGCAACATGGCAGTTTCACAAGCACCACTTACTCCCGCAGAGCAGGCACGCCAGCTTCGCCATAGAGTTGTGATAGAACGGGCTAGTACGATGCTGCAGAATGACCAGAATAAGCTGAAGCAATTCCGAAATTCTATTTCTTCATTCCAGTCTGGTGCTCTCTCAGCCCCAGCCCTTATCGATTCATTCTTCGCCTTATTCTCGGATACCACTTCAAACGCTTTAGGGACTCTCATTCGTGAAGTTGCAGATTTGTATGAGGACAAGACCAAGGCGGAATCGATACGGACGGCATGGAATGATTGGCGTGCTATTAATGAAGATTACCCTTCGCTACCTGGACCCAGTAGCACTAGTGGCGACTCGATACCTTTAGGATGGGCGTCTATTACCTCTGCAACGTCAGCTTCCTTACCTGGCACGTCTAAACCTAAAACAAACCGAGTACTCAAACTCAAATCATCTACTGCACAATCATCACGCTCTACTGTTTCGCAAACTCGATCATGGGGCACAGCTTCGGGACTAGCATCGTCTAGTAACCCATTCCCAGGCCTGCCCCCACCACCAGGATCCGCAACACGACAAGGCACGGGTAAGGTATCAACTGTGCCGTGGGTCGCATCGACATCTACACCATCTTCAAATCCATCATCAGCCCCAACTTCGAGGCCGGCTTCCACAGCTCCAGGTGGTCGAAAAACAGGTGGTGGAAGTGATGCCTTCCCCGCTTTACCTCCTGCTGCTAAACCACAAAGCACCATTTTCGGATACGGCTCGGGTATGGTACGGCGTGATGGAGGCCGTAGTAATAATAGCAATTCATTCCAATGGGGAGCAAGTTCGAGTGCTGCGGAAAGTGCATCGAACGAGACTGATTCGGCTGTTGGCGAAGAAAATGGGAAGGGGAAGAAGAAGGGCAATAAGGGGAAGAAAAATGTCATTATGGGCTGGGGATGATCTTAGCATGCAATCGGGACTACAATTACACGATCTTCTGAGGCCATTTAATCGAGTGTCTCATTATAGAGCTTTTGTTCTAAAACCGTATGTATTAATGGGTGATAAATAGACGAGCAGCATGAATCAATAGAACCCAATGACCACTCTATGGTTTGTTTAAAGCCATATGTAAGCCCCAAGTATTTATTAGTGCCGTGTATGCTTAACGCTCTCGCTCCCCCATATTACTGTTTCGGCAAGTGCCACGCCAGCAGCCTCTCTTCTAGCATTCCTTCCATAATTGGGCAGGAGTGAAAATGCGTGGCTACCTAGTCTCCTACTTAAATTATCTGTGTGAAGATACCGAGATGCCTGGCTTGTGTTATGTAGAGACGGTGATATGATAATCACTATGCTTTGCATATGAATTAAAGCGCAACAATTATTTTATTACGCTAGTATTGGGGTAATTTTAGGCCAAACTTATAGTTCCGCTAGCTATAGAACCAGTCTCTGTACCGCGCATTTCGCAGTATATGATGTTTTGTGATATTGCCTGCTTGTAAAGAAATGATCTCGGTCATACCTGGCATTGGCAGCAAAGTCAGCCTTCTTTCCCAACTTTCTTTCAAAGAACCATCAAGGGTGTAAGCCCTTTTAGCAAAATCAGACCATAACTTGATAGAGTTGACAGCAACACTTTTAGGTACATTAAACCATTTCCGATGCTCATGTTCAAACCTGCAGCCCCCAATCTGCTGTCGATATTGGCAGGTTATTTTAGTTTGAAAATGCGCTAACTCTAGATATACGAGGTCCATGATTTTTTCGAAATGCGCGTTAACATCCAAGTAGAAGATTTGTCCTTGTTCAGCAATTGCCCGGCCTTGGCATTCACCTCGAATTTCGTCGTCGTTGAGACTAGAGATATCCAAATCTATCCCGATCTTCACAATATCGCCTCTGGGTGGCGTGAAAATGCCTATCATTCTGCAGCCCATAGCATCTGATCTCATCCCTTCGATAAGGTTTTTGTTGATGGTATATTGAACCTGCCGTAAGTCTCGGAAAGCATCCGAAGCTGAAGACGACGAGATACCCGATTCAGACTCTACACTAAGTTCCTCTTCTGGTGTAGTTGCCTTAGGAGATATCTCAGGTAGGGAAGGAGCATCAACTTCCACCTTAGCAGCCAATCCATTTTTGGGTTTCTTGTTAGGAGATGCCCCTGGGGTGTCTCTTGACTCGCTCCCGAAAACATAGATCCTCCGAGCAGGATCGACCATCGGTGAACTAGTAGTCGATGAAGTCTCCAGACTTACGGGCTTGGTGTTTAGAGGATCCGCCGAACGAGCCTCTAAACAATATTAGAGTTCTGAGGGTGTAGTAATCATTGGAAACTTACTTGTTAATCGCGATGGGACCAAGCCTTCGGGAGTGGGGGGCTTATCTTCAGACGAGAATTGAAATATGGATGGTTGAATATTCGATGGAATTTCAAAACGGGGTAAGTAGCCCTTTGCTAATCGATCTTCTTCCAAATCTTCCTTCCCGCATTTATTTTCAGAAATACTAGAAACTGATCTGGGCCTGCTTATCTCATTCGGAACTGTTGTCGGGAAAAATTCCACTGAAATCCAGAATTCAGCATTAAATTTTGACATTGCTTCTTCCTTGGACAACCGCTGTTCTGCAAAGGCGGCCCATTTCTCTGAGTAGATCTGTGGCAGTTCTCCAAGTCCATGGCCGGGGCAAAGAACAAGCCTTGGCAAGTGCCCGACATCAAGATCTACTTCATTGACAAGCGAGTAGTTCAAAAGTTCTCGAGCCTTATTTAATTGTTCTTGGTGTATAATTTCCTGGCATCGCCAACCATTTGACGACATTGCGATACATTTTAGATTCTCTTGGTATAGTATTTCGAGTTTTGTGACCCCAAGCTCAATCGAAGCGTAAGATTCCATACCTACAAGTATGGAAGTTTCTGGCAGTTTCTGGTCTGTAACTTCAGATCCTAGCTCTGAAGGATCAGATTTATCGTGGATTTGTAGCTGATCTACTCCCTGTTGGAGATCCGTAAAACCGTGGTTTGTTGTCACGCCAGCTGGGTCAAATTTTAGTTATCTTTCACAGAAATCCAACCAAACAGCTTTCCAATGTGGGTTTTATGAAATGGAGAACAAATTACTTTTAGTGGGGCTGCTAGGAGCAGAAACAAGCTTTCTTTGATCATCCGAAACAGTTATGGAAGGAATTGATCTTTCCTCTGAAGTTCTCTCTTCCTGTTGGAGAGCAATGGCAGATTGGTAGTCGACAACAATGCTCTCGAAATGTTGAGTGTCCTGTTTCGACCCGTATACGGATAACCAGTCAAGAAACAATGCATTGTAATAGACTGTTTTCTCCCAATGGGCTGAACAAAGCATCAAGGGCATCAGCTTCATAGGAGTTTGGACATCCGCCATATCCAAGCCCTCTAAAATGGCAGGGAGATTGGAGTCAATTAAGTTGATTTCTTTGCGACACTTCCCGAAGGAGCGAAAAGCAGAGCAAGTAATTGGGACATTTTGTGGATTTCTTAGGTTCTCAAGTGCCTCTTTGAAGGTTGTAACCCGTCTCTTGTTTTGTGGTTTGTTACCATCGTGTGGACTCCTTATCGCTGATTTAACAGTATTCTTGAGGTCTGAGAGGGTGGTCGGCATTGGCGAAACGTTTCCTGTACAATAATCAATTTTAATTGGGATGATAGGAGCGAAGGCTTAGTAAGAATAGATGGAAAAAATGGATTAATGATAGATGGTAGCTGTGAAAGAGGACCAGAGGTAAGAGTTAGGGAGGCTTTGATTAAAATATAGTGTTTCACGACGAGATTCAAACTTAATACTATAAGTTACAAGAGTAGTAGGATCATGCAGCCCATAAGGAGCACGTTACAGAGCATGTGGCTCGTCTGATCCGGGCAGAAGTAAGGCCCTAGTGGCTGCAGGGGTTACTTTCAAATATTGCTTTTGAACTCTCGCCTTCCGAGTTAGGCAAAGGCAAGACGGCTGAGCCGTCCGGCTGGGACCCTTCGAAACCGTGCAACCGCCCATCTGTTTACCCCTCTTGCCTATCCTTCTCGCGGAAAGTTGGCTGTTCAGAGTATCGTACGTACTAAGATATTCACTGTCCTCGAGCTGTAATAAAGTGAATAACGAGAATGAAGAGGCAGTGGTCCAAGGTTTAAATATCTGTCGGGCTTTGTTCGATCTTGATTAAGATGTATGGATACGACATGGGCCTAAAGAGAACCCCCCCCCCCCGGACCCCCCCAACAACAATTCTTGGCAAGCACTAGTAGCTTTGCTCTATTATGGTTTCTATAATTGATAGAAGGGCAATTGCCTTGTCCTTCTTCCATTTCCCATCAATTTCATTATTTGCATCCTAGCTCAGATCAACAGACATGCAACACTTCGTAAAAATCATACTTCAACCAAGTGGATCTCTCTCTAGTGTTTGGAAACAACCCTTCGGAGATTTACCTCAATTCAAACGTGAACGCCGGGATATGACTCCTCCCTCTCATCACTGACTCCGTCGCCTTCCCCCACATGATGTCTTCATCATACACATAAGTATCTCCAATGAACACATGATGATCATACATAGGCCGCAAAATGTAAGGTGTCCTACCCCCATAAAATATGCACATCTCGTCGCCTGCTTTCATCATTTGCGGGCCTATACCTAAGAATCCTGTTTGGGTTACGTAGAAGCAACGGTTGTGCGAAAATATCTTAGCAGCGAGGTTGAAGCGCTCTGTACTAGCATATTCACCAGCGCTTTGCATGAGAGCAAGCAGAGCACCATACTGCGGCGTTGATGAGGTTTCCACGCCAGAATTCTCGATCAGGAATTGCGCCACGTCTGCCTTGGCTCTTTGCTTAAGTCGTGGCAGGTCCTTGTCTGATAATTTCCCGTGCCCACTCTGGGTAGCAAGCAGATCCTCAAATACACCGCCAAGTGGGCTAGCCATAGCAGTGAGGCAAAAGGCGATATCTAGAGCTTCACCATTTCGATAAGCTATGGGCAAAGCAGGTCTTGGGAAAAGGGGTGACCCAAACATCTCTACCCAGATTGCTTCTGCAGGCCAAGGATCATGAAGTCCAAAAGTCATTACGCTGCTGACTTTAGTGACACGATCAACCTTGAATCCATCGAGCCTTAAGTGGTTTGGCTGCACCGCATTTCCACTGAGGGGATTGTCGTGAACGGTTGCAAAATACCTGAAATGGCCATCACAAAATCCAGCGAGAAACATGCCGGCCCCACCAAGTATAGAAGCTGATCTTGGTTGAAACCACTTAGGCACCCACGATGGAAAGTAAAAGCTCTGAGTTGGGTCATCTGTATGTTGAACGTGTGAGAGGACATCAAGCACTCTTGGGCTACACCTTATCAGGAATCTAGCCAGGTCTCGATACACTTCCATCAAGTCTTTGTCATAATCCGTCTTCAATGCTTTAGGTCGTCCGGCTTGCTTTTCCGGATCGGATGAGTTTACGAAGTCGGCGATGCCTTTAACAGTCTTCTGCATGAGCTTATAATGAAAAGAGTCGCGATTGCCCATTATCTTTGTGAGGGCTAAGTGGGGTTGAAGCCCTTCGTCTGAAATACCAAAAAGTGCGAAGACCTTGTCTCTGGCATCAGTTGCCTTGAAATCGCGTGTTGCACCTAGCAAAATTAGTAACCCTCCCATTGATCCTTCTATATCCGAAGGCAATGGTGAGCTTTTCTTTAGGGAGATCATATTCCAGAACTCCAGAGGCTTTCCTGGAAACATTTGCCCACGGCGAGCGACGACATATTGTGACGAAGAAAGGAGATCAAGGAAGTTGATCTCAAGGTCTTCACTCTTCCCGATGCATGCTGTTGCAGCCACCACTTCTTGTACGCACCATGTACGGACAAAATATTCTCGGTCGAAGATATCCGAGAGGTAGAATGTTGCGAGTTCGAAGTCATCCTCTGACATGCCTACCAGAACATCGAAGGAGACTAGCCCTATAACGCATGAGGTGCTGTGTGAATAAAGCACCACTAGTATATACCTATGCAAACTAGATAACTAACCTGTCTGCGGAATGTCTCGCACTCTCGCTAGCTTAGCTGCTAGATCAAATGCTAGTTCAATACCAGGAGCCTTTGGACCGAGCCAGACTACAACTCTCGAAGCGTGCTTATACACAAGTCTCATATCCTGAACTTGCCGACTACGCTCCTGGGTGTTTTCTTGGTCTATACATATCGCGTCAACCCACAAAGACCTCGGTTGATGTTCATAACGGAGGTAGCGAAGGGCATTGTCCAGATTTGGTGTTATGGATATTGGTTGTCCATCGCATAAAATTGGCGGGACTATTTCAGCGGTTTTCTTACCCCAGACATAAGAGAGGGCTTCATACGGTGGCGAGTTGTCGGTTTGGATGTTGGCTAATGTGCAGTGGAGAGGTTCTTTGTGGGTGCCTGCTGTCAAGGACAGTAGACGTGTATAAGGTGGTCCTACACCCTGGGGTGGAATGGGTGGTAGGGGTTGATAAATGTATCTGGCCATCAACGGGATTCTGACGCTTGAGTGATAGCCAGAACTCAGTACCGCTAGTTACCAAGAACTAAATCTTTTAGGTCTCGCAGATAGTTCCTTGGTCGATTAGACCGGGCGATCGGCTAAACCATCTCCCCGCACAATTTTTGAAACACAACACCAGGGGTGAGGAGGCATATTCACGTGATTCAGGGCGATCTTTTTTCAGTCTTGCCTGCCCTGGCTCAACAGGTGATGATGGCAAGTTGACGCCTTAGAAAAAGAGAGGCGCCAATGATGTGAAACTGCAGATGACCTATAAAAACAGCTGAGCGACAACCTAGAATGATGATAGGGGGGACAGCTCGGGAAGTGGGACGGAATAATACAACAAACGAAGCCTCGGTTCAGCCCGAGGATCCACTTTTGATTATGTGCCTTTCCCAACACCGAATTATCAACATCTTACTATGTCAAATTCAGCAAATTCCTAAAAGTCACCCTATGAAAAGAACATAAAGATAAGCCTGGCCTGGCAGCATGAGAATATGCTGACTCCACTAACGCTTGCAAATTTACCGATATTCTCTGGCACCTCTCAAGGCAGCTAAGCTTGACCTCGAGGCTCCTGTTGAGGAGCAATGGCGAGCCCCGAGGCCATTGAAGATTATTACGCAATTCTTGAAATCCCTGTATATGCAACAGCTTCTTCAATTCGAGATGCGTATCGCAAACTAGCCTTGAAATATCATCCGGACAAGAACAGAACAGAAAGTGCAACTTCGGATTTTCAGCGATTGGGAAGAGCCTGGGATATTCTTCAGGATCCTGCAAAGCGAGCAGCATATGACAAGGAATATGTGAAGCTCTTGAAAAGAAAGCGTGAAAAGGAAGAAGAGTGTTATGAGGGGTTGAGAGCGAAGAGGAGACGTGAAGAGGTGGATCGTGAGGCAACTGCTCAATGGCCAAGGGAAGCGGCATTCAGCTCATCCAAACCAAGGAAGAAACAAGATCTCACACCGGAAGAAATTTCGAAATTGGATGCATGTCGCAAATGGAAATTGGGGGCTCGAATAGCCTACTTGGAACGACTTCGAACCTGGACCTTATTCCGAGAGGAGCGACTTCGACGTCTTCGTGAGTGTGAACATGAATTCCGAATACAACTGGTTAACCTCAGGTATGGAGAAGATCTAAAAGTTTCAGATAAAACAGCCATGGAAATCTACGATGAGGCGGTCCGGCAGCTCAAGGTTGCTGGTATAGATATTCGAGATTATCTAGCCAAACACTTTGGCCGACTCAGCCAGAAGACCGTCACTAGTGTAGCACGTCTGGACGCGCTCAGGGATTTACGTCAGCAGCATAACAAGTTGATTGAGGAACTTAATGCGAATGATCGAGAGTATCAGGCCGAAGAGAGTTCTGCTCGAAAAGCCAATATTCAAAATGCTCTAGAGTTACTCGGTCCCCGAGATCTTGGCACTTTGTTTGAAGTCATCAATCGACGAAGCCAGGCGATCAACCACTGGAAGACACTATCTCGAGTCAGTCCCGTCGTCAAAACATCTACCGCCATTGGTACCTGTCCCGCAGGACCGTGGCATGAAGCTGGAGAATGGAAGCGCATACCTGGAGACTATCCTTGCGGAAGATGTGGACTGGCTGCATTCCATATTGTTCTTGACTGTGGGCCAGCTAAATGTCCTGGATGTCGAATGACTGTATGCAATGCATGCCATCGAGATTTGAGTATCTTGAGGCAGTACGGAGATTGGCTTTCTGATGAAAGTCCTGCCGCAAAGACATGCCTGTTCTCTCTAGAATGGGATATCGAAGATTAAGTTTAAATCACTGTTTTTTTATGGCGCCCATAGGCGATGTAGTCTTAAGGGTCTAGTTATTTTGTCTAGCGTACAAGATGCTTCTCTGGAGATTACGTCTTGGTGACGGCAAACCAAATCATTCCCATCACCCCACCAAGAAGTATGGCAAGTGGTGCGGCCAGACCAAACCACGCACCTCCAACAAAGCTCGTCGCTGTTATCGCCACCCACCATGGGTCTCTCCCTAATGGACTGCCGCCCTGATGCGCTGCGTCTACGAAGCCGATCTGGAACAATTTATAGACCGCCGTGAACACTAAACCTACAGCAGCAGCGTTTACTCCACGAAGGAGAGATGATAGCCAGCGACGAGACCGAAGTGTCTTCCACATTCCCAACACACCAACTAGGATGATGACTCCAGGAGTGAATATTCCCAGAAAACCTATTAGAGCGCCTACACCAGGTGACAGGGAAGTGCCAGCCGCTGCGAGCGAGCCCAGATAAACGGCGAAATTGAAATTAGGCCCAGGGAATGATTGGATAAGTGCGAGACCCAGTAGAAAATCACGGGAAGAAACCCACCCTGGAGCCACGATATATTCACGAAGAAGAGGAATGACGACCGGCCCGCCACCAAATATGATTGTCCCGGCAAGGTATAGGTTCGCGAATAATGACGCTCCGCGGGGTGGTACTTTGAGTACGGAGCGTATTAATATAATTGCGATGAAAGATATCAGAAAGCTAGCAATTATGTAGAGACCCGTTTTCCATGAGATTAGGTTGAGCTGGATAGTTGATGGAACTGTTCGGACGACAACTTCTGCTGCGGCTGCGGCTTCATTTTGATGTTGGTCGATGCCGATGTCCCTCTCGTCTTGGATGCGCCTCTGATGAATCGCCTCAGCTCCTTCACTCCTTCCCGTTGCGCCTGCTGTATTTGTGATAGATGGCAGCTCAATATTGCTTTCACCGGCTCTGCCCTCTTGGGGTTGTCTTAATCTCCTAGTTCTTCTACGAACTGATGCAAAGAGTTGATGCAACCATCGAAAATCCCAAACCACTGTTACCATTCCAGCCGCAATCATCAAGACCGGAAAGAACCACAACGCCGTGTACAGAATCCCCGCAACCCCGCCAAGAAACACCAAAGCACGAGTTAGCTTATCAGTGATTGCTTTCTGGGAAAGCTGTACTGCGGCGAGAGCAATTATTCCAACGGTCGCTGCATTCAAGCCAGAAAGGAGCGCATAGACCGGTGCTGGCAATGTGGTTCCAATTTTTGATACTCCTAATGAGAGGCCGAACATGCCAATTGCACCTGGCAGGCTACCAGAAATCAGAATCAGACATTAAGGAATTCTGATAGCAGAGTCATACCACCAGAGCACGAAAGCAGTAATTCCCGCAAAGAGACCACCACGGATGTAATTGATGCAGAATAACATTTTGGTGCTTGCTGGGCCGGGAAGTGCTTGACTCAATGCAAAGATTTCTTGATACTGCAATACTTAACTTCCAAGCTCACCAAATTTGGGTGCTCTCACCAGTTGCTCGTCAATCCAATTTTCCTGCTCTACGAACTTCTTGTGCAACTCTTCGATGTCAGTTTTCCTGCTTAATCAATTCCTTCGATTATTACTGACAATCTGAAAATGGACAGGCGGCCCACCGAAAGCTGTAAAACCGAGATGCCAGTTCTTGGATAGAATTTCAAAGAAGTTGAACGTTTCAAAGTGAATGGAGCTTGCATAGCGGCGGAATCGCGAGAGTGCGGACGAGGTTGTGAGTGGCATTGTGAAATAACTATTTCTCATCCCCTGGCTGTGCAAAATTTCAAAACAGAAAATGAATCTATGAGAACACGAGAGGGGGGAATATTATACGTCTATATGTCTACAATATGATGCATGAAGAATGACTCACCTTGAACAAGAAGTGCTAGGGAAGACCAAGAAACACCGGGCAAGCGCCTTGATTGGTCTTGGTGTTAATGGTGTCATTGTGGCTTGCGTGTTCGAATTTTACCCCAGATTTTGAATTTTCCGAGAAACTTAAATTCTCCTTTAGACTTTTGATTTTAGGTTACGCTTCTGTGTAGAAAAAATGCCTAGGTTTTCTTGAAGCTATTTAGAGATCGGAGTTCGCGAGATTATAGCGGAGTGCTTATGGGAACCTCAGGTCATTACTATCCGGACGTCAATATTTTATCAATTCCGCACCTAGCAACAACATCTATGTAACATTCATGTTCTTCTTTGCTGTATTATTATTATTATTTTTAAATGTTCCTTCGAAGTTGGTCGTTCTATTCAAGTTGAAACATGGAACATACGGGTACGGAGTAAATCAAGCCCCACCTTGCATGCGGCTCAGGCTATGCATTTAGGCTACGCGACTACATTGTTCCATCAAATGCAGGAACCCTAAGCAAGTCTACTTCCTTCTTACCAGCAGCCAAAATAAATCCAATTTGGAAGTTTCCATTTTCACGGCCACGCGATCGATTTCAAAATGTGTATAAAAGAGAGCATCCCAAGTCTTGGCTCCTCCTCATGCCAAGGGATATTCCATCATGTTTTCTTCTGTTCAGTTGTCGGTCCTATCGGTGCTTTTGAGCACGATATGTTTAACGCCAGTACTTGGGAGCGCTCTCCCGGAAATTGACCTGGGGAAGAGACAAGATGGGTATCATTGGGTTGATACCTGGGCTTCAATGCCGCAACTTGTTGAGCCTGACAACCTTCCGCCGGCACCATATGTATATGTCTTCTTAATACTCCAGTCTAATAACTTGCTAAAAGGTCACAGAAAACCTCTCCAATCATCGCAGATGCAACCCTGCGTCAGACCTTCCACTTCTCCATCGCCGCCTCAAAAATCCGCATCCAATTCTCCAATACCTTCGGGACATCCGACCTTCCCATCACTGCTGCATCCCTCGCCCTTCCTCTCAACGGCAAAGCTGGCTCTGGCTCTATCGTTCCGTCTACTCTGAAGGGATTGACGTTTGGGGGGGCGCAGAGCGTGGTTGTGCCGAAGGGGAAAACCCTTTACAGTGATGCGATTGATTTTGAGGTCGCGGCGCAGAGTATGTTGACTTTGAGTATCTACTCGAAAGCAGGGCAAAGTGGGAGTAGCATTACGGGGCATCCAGGGAGTAGGACAACTAGTTGGTTTGCGGCAGGGAACAAAGTTAATGAGACAGCTGTTAGTGGGGCCAGCACAAAGCATTGGTATTTCGTTACTTTTGTTGAAGCATGGGTACCTGCGAATGCTAGTGCATTGATGATTTTGGGAGATAGCATTACGGATGGGAGGGGGAGCACTGATGATGAGAACAACCGGTAAGTAATTCCCCTTTCAATTTTTTGTCTCTGCTGAATTTCCCTAATCAACGCATTTTTCTCAGTTGGCCCGACTTGGTCCTCGCCCGTATGCAGAAGTCCGGCATAACAAATATTGGAGTGAATAACCAGGCTGCTGGTGGGAATTGTGTCTTGTCCCAGTGTCTAGGCCCCTCTCTTGTCTCCCGCTATAGCCGCGATGGCCTTACGGCCTCCGGTGCAAAGTATATCATGATCTTCGAAGGCGTGAACGACCTAGGGCAGTCTGGCTCACCGTCAGGAACGGCTGATCAACTGATTTCAGCGTTCAAAACTATCACATCAGACGCTCACAAACTGGGTATGATAACACTTGGAGCCACAATAACTCCGTTGGGGACCAGTTACTCGAATAGTGGGCGAGAAACGGCAAGAAATAAGGTGAATAGTTGGATTAGAGCTAGTGGTGGTGCTTTTGATTTCGTGGTGGATTTTGATAAGGCGGTAGGTGACAGTGGAGGAAAGTTGGTAAGCAAGTATAATGGTGGGGATGGGTTACATCCTAATGTTGCGGGTTATCAAGCTATGGCCGATGCGTTTGATCTGGCCGTGTTCTCGAAATAGATGGTAGCATGGGGGATGTTGATGGAGACATGGGGTTTCATGACTGTATATATTCCTCGAAAAATTAGAAATTAAGGTGAAGGGGGATGCAGATGCATAAACGGAATTTTCTTGGGCGCTTTTTGTTCCCTTCAAAATCAGCTCCTCCACAAAAATATTTGCGCCTGCCATGCCGACACCTTTTTGAACTTAAGCTACAACATTAATAAGACAATAATTGGGGATGTTTTGGAGTCAATACCATTAGCATTGGAAATTTGATGTGAAGGAGGAGTAGAACTTGATATTGGTGATATACCAGCGTTTGCTAGGTTCAGTGTTGATGTGTATGGACGGACTTGTGGCTTCATACGTCCCTATCAGCGAGAAATATACGGATTTAGATGACCTTCCATATTCAAAAATCATGTAATGAGCGTGTTTGATCTGCTCTTGAGAGAATGAAAAACACTGTGGTGTTAGGCTCCGGTCGTATATTTGATCAACCCCTATTTCATTTGCATAAAGAGCTAGAGAATGCGAAAGAATACAACGGAGATATCTAAAAGTTTCGGAGCTATCGTGAAAATATAATTGGGATAATAATTGACGGTTTGATCTGGGAAGAAATATACATGTATTTGTGAATATGAGAACATTGTTATTCGGAAGACACCACTTCGGTCCACCTCTGCCTACTCTCCAGGAATATTGATAGAATGTATAGCTTACTTGAGCAGTGGATGGGGGGTTGACGAAATATATTGCGAAAGGAGCTTGCACCTCTAATTTGGCGTTAATAGAAGGCTCATCGAATATGAGAAAGTGCACTTATTTTTATTAGAATTCTGATCATTTGAAGATTACCAATTATATAATACATATTGGTAAGTTTGATTGGTCGTTTAAAAAAACAAGGCTGAATATACTAAGGAGAAAGGCAGCGACAAGCATGCAACAGGATCAAATGAATCACGAACTTAATATCAGGGTTCGCAGAATGAGTAAACATCGGGATACAGCCGTCTTTCTAAATGTGTCTACGACAGATTGAGGCTACCTACTTTGGGAATGGGGAGGGTACTCAAATATGAGGTAATATCCATATATATTCATCACCAAAACTAGCGTGGAAGGTGCTGAACTAAGACCTTCGGCAATAGGCAAAGTATGAGTAGCATGTTATGTATAAATTTCATGGTTTTTGGGGATGATGATTGGGATACTGTTGAGTAGCTTGCTAAAGGACTAGGTTTCTGAAAGGTAAACCCACTTAAACGTTGTTTGTTAGCTAGCATGGGTAATCAAGTAGACAGCAGTGATGGTTTGGCAGAAGTAATTTCGCTAACAAGATGAATAATGGCTTGACAGAAATTGAAGAATCACTAAGTAGACTTTATTGGCTGAAAACACATGCACTCGTTATATCTAAATCCTTGGAGCGTTTAGATTTGATGAATACAGTAATTTGGATGAAAATTCTGTCGAACAGAGGTTATTACAGATGAAGGTGGTAACACCACTGATCTTCCTAAAGTGGACAGCAGGGGCCGCCTAGAAACTTTTCCGTTGCACGCCTTTTAATAAATATGAAGATACAGTATTTGATAATCATTCAATAATTACTGCTGGTGAAACAACATCTTGAGAAAGCTTGCTCCAACGACTGTGAAATATCCTGCCATCTTTTATGACTGCAAGCAAATACTTTTCAGGGTTATCAAGAACAGAAATGTCTTCTAACGGATTTTCGTTCAAAATGAGTACATCTGCTGCAAATCCAGGTTTGATTTGGCCAAGAAAATTTTCTAGTCCGAATCTTCTTGCCGGGTTGATCGTTGCACTTTGCAGAATTTGTTTCGGGCTCAGTATTTGTGCTCGAAGTGTAAATTCCTTGGTTTGGAGGACCGACATTGGACCAAGTAGATCAGTGCCAAAGCATATTGTAACCCCGGCTTCTGAAGCGAGCTGAAGAGACCGAAGCCCAGCACGCAGCACCTCTTCGTTCTTTTCTATCGACTCGATGGGAAGGAAGCCTGGAAATTCCGGTGACGCTAGTGCGCCATAGGTGATGAGAGTTGGTGTTAGGAAAACATCTTTCTCAGCCATATACCTAGCAGTATCTTCATCGATAAGATTTCCATGTTCAATGCCGGTAACTCCATTGTCGATAGCTTGGCGAATTGATCGTGGTGTGTATGCATGTGCAGTTACATAAGTATTACTGTTCATGGCCACCGAAGATATTGCGCTTATCTCGTCCGCCGTGAACTGGACGCTGTCTAATCGATCTGTAGGACTAGCAACGCCACCACCAGCCATGATTTTGATGAAATCTGCACCTGTCCGCAGCTCCTCTCGAGCTGCTCGAATGCATTCAGAGACCCCGTCACAAACCTTGCCTAACCGCATCACTGTCCCGCCACAGCAGTCCCCATGGTTATGTGGACCTCTTGTATCGCCGTGTCCCCCGGTTTGAGATAACGCATGGCCAGCGATGAACAATCTAGGTCCCTCGACCAAACCTTGGTCGATTGCTTCTTTCAAAGCAAGGGATGCGCCCCCACAATCTCGTACACTGGTAAATCCTCGACGAAGTATCTGTTGACACACATAAGGTTGTCTCATCAAAGAAACACTGTGGTCAAGAGCTGATAATTCTCCAAGGCTGGCTTCTCCAGGCACGGCTGCAATGTGGACGTGGTTGTCGATTAATCCAGGGCATAAATATTTCCCTTCAAGATCAATTGCAGTTTCATGGCCCTTCCCAACAATGACATAGTCTGTCTCTGTCCGCGTGATTGACTCAATTATCCCATTGGAAAATTTGACTGTTCGATTCGGAAGAATTGTGCCCTTTGTTGTAGATACAACACTGGCATTAAAAAATATATAAGTCTTCGGAGGGGAAGGCGTCCATGGCAAAACTGGACGTCCTGAGGCCATCATGACTTAAGGGCTGCTGTATACGAGAGAGCCTCGGCAGAGTGGCGCATGTGGTGGGCAATTCTTTGGCAAAATAACGAAGATTCCAGGATGAAATTTCAATCGAATTTTGCGGCAACATTAGTGGGTAAGAGAAAGGTGAAACCTAATTAGTCAGCGATGTCTGAAGCTATCACAATCTACCTTGTTTTGGACAATGTGAAAGTACTCCAGCGCTAGCAAAATTTGATATAGAGGTTAAGAGATTGATGCACGATGTGATCTTGTTCTTGAAAACCTCAGGAATGAGATGAAAAGAAATCAAAGTGAAACTTCGGGGAAGGCCCATGTTAGTCCGGGGTTGCGGGGAAACTTTCAAGCGACTTCCGAGTCACGTGCGAGCCGTGAACATCCGACGTCCTCTGTCCTCGGCATCATAAGTTTTCACTTGTCAGAGCACATGGAATGTAGCAAAGCACCAACCCAAGGCCAGTGTCATACAGAAAACCTTGTCGGATAGCACAATCACACTCTCAATGATCTCATCGTCGCAATGTGGAGGTCTGTCTCGCTGGATCCTCAAGAATCACTGACATGGAAGATCGATCGCCATCGAGTTCCAATACGGCAGAAAAGGGGGATGCACCTGGCCCTGGAAAGCAAGCAGCTTGTTTGAATTGTAGGAGAAGCAAAACGAGATGTCTTCGAGATGCTGGAGACCCTAAATGCAAGAAATGCTCTCAAACGAATTCAGAATGTGTTATTCCGGAATACCGTGTTGGGCGGAAAAAGGGGATTAAGAAGTCAGTAAAATCGCGTACTTGGTAGCAAAATCCTGACTATTTTAGCAAGCGAGATGGATTGGAGAAGGCCGTCTACAGGATTGAACAGGCTATCAAAAGATCAAAGACACATGCCAACCAATCAGATAACAGTCAGATTCAACATCTAGAAGGTCTGCTAAGTGAGGCCCAAAACTTACTTCCCGGGAACGGGTCAAAAGATCTCGGCTCCCCGTTTCATATAGGTGATAGTTCTTCTCAATCTCACAACAATACACTCGGCCACTCATTACCGGAATCTGAATCGGCAGTGGAGCAAAATTCAGATGACCATTTCGCCGTCGATGATGCCGAAAACCCTTTACAATTACTTGCTAGGGCATCTGATCTATCTGTTCCTACGCATCCTGCAGCGGGGCCTCCAAATATCCGCTCACTAGCATTCTCGTCTCGTCCTGGAACTGCCAAGGATCATAAACTTCAAGATTTCTTTGGTCCTTTTCGCCCTAGCTTAGATGTTGAGGATGATATTGACCCGATTGAAATGGGACTCGTTACTGAGGCAGAAACTATAGCATTATTCTCTTAGTAAGTTTTGAATTGATTATTTCCGAATTATAAGCGTAATCTGATTGGTCCTAAGCTTTCACGATAACCTCTCACATACGAGATGGGGCTTAGATCCAGTAATTCATACGCCCCAGTTTGTCCAAAAACAATCAGCATTCCTGTTCACATCCATTCTCGCCGTATCAGCACTATTTATTCCCTCAGCTGCAGCCATCTCGAAACGGCTCTCCACGCATTGCAAGCTACTAGCACGAAACATTATTGCCAATCGAAATAGGTCACCAGAGATCGTGCTAGGATTCATGATTAACATTCCCTGGATGGCACCCGGAAAGCATTGGTCTGATGATGAGACTTGTTCATACATGGCAATGGCTTTGACGATAGCCCTGGATTGCTCTTTAGATAAACTAATTGTCCCTTCCCCGGGAGACTCTCATCTTCACATATCTGCTGCCAGAGCTCAATCGGAGTGTATATCAGCTAGAAAAGCATTGGAGATGGACGGGTTCTCTGATGTTGATCCAGCTTCGGAAGTTGGAAGGCGTTTGCTTCGTCGGAGAGAGAGGATATGGTTAGCGTTATTTGTTCTTGACCGGGGGTATGTTCTTACAACGATATTTGTGCACAAATACTGACTTGTGTTAAGTGTTTGTTTAGCGAGAGGTAGAAGTTTCATTGTTCCGGTGACTCCTTTAATTGAGACATGTGATGATTGGCATCGCTGCTCAGTAGCAGATGTCTGGGATGGCTCAATAGTCTCATCAACAATACTGAGACGAGATCTCGTAGGCCTCTTTGAGTTGCAATACTTCCGGACTTACTGACTCTCTTCAGGTTGATCTAATTGCAAACGTCAAGAAAGCTTGTGATAGTAATCGCACCACAAATGTTAGCGGATCGGTTATTGTTCAGTCGTATGCTCATCTGAAAATTTCTTAAATGTTCTCTTTCTAATATCTCTTAGTCTGCAGCAGATGATAGACGGTTTCTTCAATCGATGGTATACCACGTGGGGTTTTGCAATCGGCGGTACCGGAGGTGAGTCTTAAATGCCTGGTGACTACGACCTCCGTTCCCAACTGACAGCTCCACCAAGAAAACTCCATTCCACCATATGTCGAGATCCTTGTCACTCACGGACGTCTTTCGATTTATAGTAGTGTTATCAACCATCCTACCGCTCCGATCGAGGTTAAGCGCTTCTTCCGCGCGGCTGGTCTCTCTTCTTCCCTAAACGTCATGCGTACCGCCGTCCAAGGCGAAAGCAGACTCAAGTCAATGCCTAATAACACTTGTATCATGATATCCTTCGCCGCCTGTTTTGCAATTTACCTCAGTACCATGGGCGCCGGACCGAATGGTCGTCTTAGCCTCGCGCCTAGTATTCGGATTCTTATCGAAGAATCTGCAGGTGTTCTTGAGCGAATTGGATCAAATCCCCCACATCGAAATGGTACATCGGCCTTGTATGGACGACACTTACGGGAAGTTGTTGGCAGTTCACTTAGTCATGCGAATGCTACTCCGTTGGATTCTCAAATTCCGCAACGCAATCCGCCTAGCAACTTCTCTTTGCCGCAAAATAACCAAATCCAGCAACAACAGCAGCAAATTTATCAGCAACAAATAGATGCCCAGCCTCAATTACAGATGCCGGAATTACTACAGTTCTCAGCTATGTCTGATGATCAAATCAATGAGGCAATCAATAATGCCGGAGACGAGTTTGACTGGAGCCTGCCGAACATGCAGATGGATGATCGGACGGGGCTGGATTGGCTTAATTGGTTCAATATGGATGTCAATAATTGAGAGTGGCGTTGCGATGCGAAAGGATGCTAGTGGTATTGACTTCTGCCAAATTGCTGAAATTCTACTGAGCGCGACTCAAGTATTATGATATAAGGATGAGGTGAGGGGTTAGTGGTGAAGGAGAATGAGAACCTCATTTAGGTAACATACAGCTCGGCAGCCCAAGGATTGCGTTGACACCAAGCCAGAATGCACATCACGACAGCCACGAACGCAAATAAGTCTCAAAGTTGAGTGGTGAGTCTAAGTTTGAAGCCCTCGGGCAGGTACTCAACTACCTAGCCGGCTGCAAGGAACTCATTTTGATGGATAATTGATTGTGTTAAGTACATGGGAATGATCATCCGTATTGGCGGTGTGAATCTGAAGCCTGGCTTCAGATTTACAAAGGAGCATGCACTACAAGTGAGAAGGGAATAATACGATGCTGTGTATTTGTTAATTTCACAGTAGTTAGAAGTTCTCCCTATGCGTGGTGAGCTAGAATCAACGTATTTATGATGCGTGGCTGTCGATATATAGAAAGCCTTAACCTCTAGAATTAAGAGCAAAATGTAAAAGGAGGGTTTGAACTGCTAGAACGCATGGGACGGGTCGTAAGTCCGAATATCCGGGGTACTCGCTGTGGGTGTATGCCAAATTTTTGTTAATTGCTTTGCTTTCTGGCAAAAATCCAAAATGTTGGATATTTTCAGAGATAATCATTATTTCTACAGGGAGAAGTTCTATATATATAGGTCTGGAGGCCGTTAGGTGGCCTCTTGCTACAATGATCATAGAAGATACCAGCTTGCTTAATTACCGTCCTTGCCACTGTATTCCTCAGCATTTATCACCCGTTATTAATCACATAGTAGAAGCTCCCAGGCTTTTGACACCTATATTCAACATAAAAGACTCAAGGAAAATGGGTACGAAATTGTTCTGAAAGCATCTAAGTATTGTAGGGATAAGTATGCAAGTTCTAGATGTGATCGTGGCAACCAATGTCTAAGGGGTTCTCGTAACGTTTGTACCTATAACTATGGGGAATTAGAAAGTCATTGATTTGTGAAATGGCAAAGTTGAGGTGGACCTGGACGGATTTCTTGGCCAGAAATCCTCGGCAACTATCCAGGCTAGCAGAAAGAGCTTGCTTTAATTGGCGCTAGTAAAGTTGTGGGGAAAACAGTGCGCATTAGGCGTGGAGGTTGTTCTAGCATCGTGAAGAGCTCACCTAACCAGTTAGCTACCATGCCATCAATGCCTGAGATCCTTTAGCAAAATTTTAGGAGCTTAACCACAACAGAAGGACCGCATGCGGACATTCTCATGCTTAGAATTCTCCCATAAATGTCCAACCCCTAAACTACCACAGAAACGCCTCATTTGAATCTCTCAATTCTTGAGATCCAGTAACAAAAATCCAAAGACTCAATTACTACAGGAACCATCACCTTGAACTCATATTTACCTAAAGCACATCAGCAAATATTCAAAGGCTTAACCTCTCTTCCCTTATCGCATTTGCGAGTTATTCTGTATTTATTTCATTCCTCTATAACCACAATATTATTTATTTAGATGTAATCCACCATCAACAGTGAAACTTTGCCAAAATAAGAGCGCACTGACTGTGCAAGGGCCCAACCCTATCATCTATTCGAGAAATTGCCATCAAAGCCAACATCTAAATATCCAAAAAGAGCCTACCTCAAAGTGGCCACAAGCTGAGCTATAATGCCTTCAGTAAAAGCCCAGAGAATGCTCGAGTCATCCATAGCCCAGGTATGACCAGTCCAGAAGGTATTCTGCTTTCCTTGCAAGGCGTATAAATGGCGGTAGAATCCATTTCTAATAGCAGCGCTAGGGACTTGCATCTGGATCGGAGTATCTACCAGTCATGTTGTCAGTCATGGTATCGAAATATTATCTCAATGAGTACAAAGGTACTTACGACTAGTGATAGTCTCAACTGTGCCAGGTCCAACTTGCACGCTTCCCTGTGCATTCATCTTCGCAACCTCCTGCACGACCTTTGCACTAGCCTGATCCGCACTCATGGGAGATGTAGAAACGACATGGAATGAATGTAAGCCTGGAATACCGGTGTATCTCATTTGGTCGACGAATGGAAGAAGGGGAATATGACCTGCGGCAGTGTCGGCTATATTAACAATGTTTGTATTTTCTGGAACTCCACTGCGGAAAAGACCAGTGTAGTAATTGGCACCGGTGAGCTGCTTGAAGACGTCTTCTTCCTCGTTAGTAAGATCAAGGGGTTTAAGGTTGTCTTTTATCGGTGGGGCCGTGATGAGGAGTCTGCATAACGTGCATCAGAATCATCCTTTCGGGGGGAAACAAGGGACTAACTTCTTAGCTACAATAATCTTATCGCCGGCTGGAGTCTTCACTACAATCCGAGCCCCAGCATTATTCCGCTTGATATCGACAGCAATAGAGTTGTACAAAACATTCCCACCTAATAAGGTAGCAGCAGCGTTGTATAACTCACTATTGTTATGCCGTGCCGTCATCCGATACCCGCCAGTGAAAAGGTTATTCAATTGAATCAGACCGAAATTCTGGAATACATAAATTGAAGGTGTTTTTAACATATCCCCCACTCCATTAGCGAAGGACCAGATCGTTGGCAGTGCAGCATCGATATGATATTTTGCTACAAACTCTCCAAATGGCAGGAGCAAATCCTCATTCACAGGGGTTGTAAGGTTATACGTTCCGCTTGCGATTTCAGGATATTTTTGGAGGATTCCAGCAAGAGTTTGGAGAGCATTAGCGCTAGCGGCTGGGTCGGAGGAGAATGTAGTGGGGGGCTTCCCGGTAGTGAAGTCGATGTTTAGGTCGGGGAATTGCGTGGTTGGGAGTGGGATGAGAGGTATGTTGAAGCGGGCGAAGAAGGAGAGAACGTGGGGGAGGTTTTGGTAGACTACGACGCCATAGTCGACAGGGAAATGAGTAATAGGGTCGGTGTACGTGTCTATTTTGAAGTCAGCTAATATATATTATATCGTTTTAGAAAAATGTGAGGTAAATGTTATTTTTAAAACTTAAAGTGAGAAGATCGTGGCTGGGCCTCAAAGATAGAAAAAACATGATAAAACAAAAGGGAACACTTACCAACATGGCCACCAAGTCGACCAGCCTTCTCAACAACGATAACGCTCTTGCCCATATCCTGGCTCATACGGACAGCTGCGTAAGTGCCTGTTGCGCCACCACCAATGATGCAGACATCGCGTTGAATGACCTCAGGTGCGCCTTTGTGGTTTTCGTAGTTGTCGTTATTGTCATCATCGCCGTGGCCTTTATTCTCCTTGGGGAGAGCAAGGGTGGTCTGGAAAAGTGCTCCAATAAGGAGAACTCGAAGAAAGTATGCCATTGTGGTTGAGCTATTCAAGGTGTTATTTGATGGCTGTCGATGAATGAGACAGCGGGTGACCGACTGTAGAAGAAATTAACAATGGTTTTGAACATGAAGTAGGAATAAGTCTGATGTCTATTAATGTATAGAATGTCTAATGCGCATGGGACGCAAGTGAGCAAAATTAAAAAAGATGTCTAATAACGAACAAATGTTGTGGTGATGAAATGCAATCTTAAACTTACCTGTTTGCAAGCAAATGGTTATATCTCACATGCACGACTAACACCGGACAATGGAAACCTCGATCATATGAGACGTTACTCATCTAAGTTCTTAAAATTTGGTCAAACCTCGAAGTATCTCAAAAGAAAAGGTGAGAAAATCCGAAGTGAACCCTTCCGGAGGTGCAGCTGCACACTTATTATGTATTTTCTACCTACGTCAGCACCTCATCAACCAAAAGAAACATCAACGGCACAGATTGGGAATTCTCATAAGCCCTTCACATATTCAAGGTTTCTCGATTCGTAAGACTCAAGCCACGGTGAGGGGCTAGAGTCTTCTTATTTGTGGAGGAGATGGCTAGGGATGAGTGGCTGAGACATTGATTGGTGGAGAGTAGGGATTGGACGCCTCTGGGGATAGGTAAGGCTGAGATGTTCCTGATTTGAGGACCTAGAACATGGGCTTCGTGTGGATTTTGTTTGTTCTGTGAATGTGATAGTAAGAAAGTTTTGATGTCGGAAGGTGGAAGGTGGAAGAATCACTATCGTTTTCTGTTCATATGGTATTTAATGAGAAGTTGATCGCTGTCGCTGACTAGCTTTAGAAGACTCAATCTTTCATGTTGCTATAATAAGCAGAAGAGATCTCATCGCGGACAGCTGTCTGCATATAAAGCGAAAGATTCTAAACTGCGAACGGCTTTAGGATATGTTCGCTATTTCCGGTCTTTCCGACCTGTGGCTCGGATGAAAAGCGCAACCATGACGCCTTGTAGTAACTTCATCCCAGCCACGGTCAACACTTCCACACTCTCGTCAAATTTTTTTAATTCCTTGGCACTAGCCTGTACGCAAGCCCTCATGATTTAAGCCCTTTGCACAATTTCTACCTTTACAGTGATTTAAGTGACTGGATAAAATATAATAACCAAATAACTATATAAAACACTTTATAAGCAGAGTGTATTTCTTTTTTTAAAATATATATATATATATTGTATTAATTCATTTATTTAGTTAATTCGGAAATTCTCTTATTTCTATCTTATTGTGCCCAGCACTATATTATCAAGTGATATTGAAGTAGTAAGAGGGTTTTTATCGCCGAGTCGGATACTCTCTGTTATAACCTGGGTATATATTTCTTCAACACTCCTTCCGTATATATACTTCAATATAGGGTGAACAGCTTTCTAAACTAGTAAGATGTTTTCCACCATACTCTCAGTCTTTTTTGCGAACACGAACTTGAAAGAAAATAATTTAACGGAATCAAATCCCCCCGTAGGCTCTTTTCTAACGAGGGGTCATGCCCCAAAGCCGTGTGAAGATATCTTTCGAAGTATTATGAAGCCATTTGATTGTGTAGCTTATGATGCAGAGGAATACTAACAAAGCGGTTGCAATCCAAAAGCTAACAAAGTTGATGTTAGTATAGCCAGCGTCGTGGAAGAGGATGAGATCGCACAGCACAGGACGGTTCCTCCAGGTATCAAAATCTAAGTAATACCATGGATCATTTGCCATCGAATACCTTACTTGAGTTTGGATATTAAAAATTGAAATAAGTATAGTTTTCATAAACCATATTTCAACCTCCGTAACCCATGATTCATTTGAAATTGTTGCCTCTGATGTTTGGTACTGCGTAGTTACATGTGACGATTCTAACTTCGCCATTCGTGATGCATAAGAATATAGGTAACCATGAACGGATAACTGATTGCGGATGAGTGCTTGATATAATACTTCTTTCGATTGTAGATAGTCGTCCTTAAGATGCTTTCCGAGTGTGTGAAGGTCATCGACTAGGTATCCCCATGACGTGCAAAAACTGGCTTTAGATATGCAGTACTGGTATTGTTCCACACATCCAAGTGCAGTTGCTTCATGGTCTGGATAGTAGTTTCTCACATCCTTTTCTCCATTATGATTTATTGTGAGACCTTCGGTGTGTGCGGCAAAAAATGGATCGTCCACTTGATGCGGATGCATATATGAACCGGCCCGATATAGAATTAAGAAAGGCATTCCATCCTCCCTTCGAAGATCCTCGTGGATTGTATCGATGTAATTGTAACCACGGCGACTAATTTCTTCAACCCTCATTTCTGGCAACACAGATAGCGCCTGTGGCCCACTCATCATACTGTATAACTTTCCAGAGCTTTCATTCGAGTAATAATTGGGCCCGTTCATTGTCAGTAAACTCGAATAATAACTAAGCCATGGTAGATGTCCTGTTGTGATATTTACCAGACTTTTATTGGTGAGCGATATATTTGTCAGATGTTGAGTAGTGAGATTGAATAGTAAGAAAGCATCCAGTGATATCGGCGAACATGACAATCGATGATTCATTATCAAATTTGACCTCATGTTTATCCCCATATTACGAACGGTAATATCGGAATGCGTGATTTCGAATGGTTGTGTGTGGTTATGACACACATTCCCTGGGAAAATGCAACCCTTAAGGCGCCTCTTGCTAATTCGAGGTTTTTCGGTCTGGTATTTCTGGATGCACTCCTGGTCTAGTCTGTTTTCACAGAGTAGAAAAATAGCTTCCACTTTCTGTTTTTGCAACTTTGCCAAACTCTGGGTATATATTTGCGGATCATACAAGCAATTGTTGGTGAGTTTCGACCTAACAATAGGTGATCCTGATATTCCGTCGGAAACAAGCCAGGGTATCGCCACATTTAATACAACAAATATGGCAATATTGATAATTGCAGATACCCCAAATAATGGCGATATAAGAGGAAAATCTTTATTTGATCGCATATTTGGATTGTCTGCTTTGACTCGAAAAGCATTACGACAGAGGGCCCATTTGTTTAACACGTGATGTTTGATGAATGGTAAAACATCTTTGATGGCGCTCACCTGTGAGAGGTGTTCAACAGGATCCGAACTAGTGTCCCCACCAAGTCTGATGCTTCTTTTTCGTAGATAAATAAGGTATCGAAGAATGACCCAAGCTCGGGATTGGGTATAGGAGAATAGTAGGCCGAGGCAGGCAAGTACAAAGAGAGCTCTTAAATTTGGGAGAGTCCATATCCATCTTTTGAGTATGGGAGCATTGTAATTCTTCCAAACACCTTCGTATACGTATCCGTGAATGAAATTACTTGTAAAATCGTCACTGTTGTCTGTCATGGTAGCAATATTGGAACACAAGTTCAAGTTTTCGAAAAATGAGACCTTTTATGAGTAATTCGAAGTCAACAGTATGGTAGATCTTATTGTCTATAATGGATCAATTTCAAAATTGGGAGAACGGAAATGTCCCTTAGGAAATGAATTCGAATATTGAAGTGAATGCAGCAAGAATATTGCGGCTATGCACTGCCACATTTAAACATATAACTTTTCTATTTCAACAATGGCAGGACAAGGAAACAAGGATTTCCCTATTGCCTATACCTAATATAAATAATTAACTCTGTGCCCCACGAGCACATAATTTCCTTGGCCAGCGCTACCGCTGCATCATTAATTATACAAATGCTTTATAGCAGCTTAACCTAGTACCGGATATATAGCAGTATAGATGCAGTGCTACAATACAATTCCATATGATTGATTGATTGGCTGATCTAGCAACCATAGGTTGCTTATGCGACGTGATGGTCAGTGCATCAACTCATCACTCTCAGGTCTAGGGTCCTACACAATGAAATCGTGACATATGACTTGTGGTGGAGAAGAACTGTCTTGGTGGTATCGTTATACCTCTCACATGCCATTTTCTTCTCTTAGATCTAATACAGCAGGGGAAAAAATAACTGTATATATTATCTGGATTCCGTTGAGAGCCTTCAGACTGTGTGAGAGGCTCATTAATCCGGGATATGCAGTGGATTCTGCCAAATCAACATGTAAATATCATTGGTTAAACGGCAGCGACACCTACTTATGTGGGTTCCACTCGTAGACCTAGCAAATACATGGCTTTTGTCCCTCACTTCGTGCATCACCACACAGAGAAGCAAACAACCACGGAAAAGGCATCTAGTAAGTGATGTGCAAAAGTAAGCGAAATCTTGCGGCCTCCAAAATCTTTCTCTTCTGACTTTGATTGCAGGAGCTTCACCCCTCATGTACCGAATTATTGAACATGCTTCATACCTAAATATTAACATGGTGTCACGGCCAGCTAAAACCCACGTTTACCTAGGCAATCGAGTATCACTGAATTCTTCAATATAACGTAGGCCTTTCGCCAGTGAAATAATAGTATTATCATTCGATAAACTAATCGCTAAGGAAGGAAAGAAAGAGCTTGAATTTGGGTGGGGTGATGATAACCCCTCCACCAGGGTAGAATATACAGCGCGACACAGGCTGCTCCTATGCTAAACCCTTACACATGGGCCGCTTTAGACCCCAACTAGAACGAACTCGTAGCCTTGGTAACCTTTGTTCTTCTCCAAATGAAGATCAAATAGAGGGATAGTCTTATGGCTTGCCACAAATAAAGGCTTTGCCAAGGAATTCGACTTGATATTTCGACGCTTGGAGTGAATATCGAGTAGCGATGTTATGTAAAATAACGCGTTTTAACTATCAGTTAAATATGTGACCCAGCTAATTGCTTCCCTTTTGACAGAGAACAGGAGCTTCGAATTACATTTGTGGACGGCAATTGCTTCATATCGGTAGCACCGAACTGATCATGGCTATCTTCAGGATATGGGATCACGTTTCAAGAACTATGATGCCGAAAGCAGCCCGTTGATATTTCCGGTCTCCGTTTCCAACCACAAATCTCACTTCCGCGTGCAGTATTTTTCAATGAGAAACAACGCACAGCCCATCTACAGTGGTATCAAAATCCAAGAAATTTTGGAAGAGTACATGTTTTTTTTTGCGAGGCTTCAAGTATATTGTATGCCCCTAATCCCGACAATAACTCTCTTCGTTGATCCAATGTCTCCACTTGTTGCAACGATAATTTAATGGGTGTAAAGTTGGCGGCACATCTTCGAAAACATTAGTCTGTAAGGCTGTACTGTCGTACGACATCTTGGATAAGGGGGTGGTTGGTGGGCCCTAATCTACTACCGATTTGTTGGATGTGCTCTTCAAGGTCGATGGCTGTGTTGCTTTGAGCGATTGGATACACAACTTCCTTCCAGGTATGAAAGGCCCTTGTCCTTTGCAAGGCTATCCTAAAACCTTCCAGCTTGGGGGCCAGGCTCCAGCCTTGTGAGGCTGAGCACCAATGAGGCCAACACCACAGGCCAGGTCACCCTACCCTTCATTCTTTTAACTTAACTCTCCCAGACAAAGGCGACGGGAGTAAGAAGCTACTATCGCAATGAGTTTTGGCTTCAGCGTGGGCGACTTTATTGCGACAATTGAGCTCGCCAACAGAATCCGCAAGGAGTTCGTGGATGCGCCAAGCCAGTTCAAGGCCATCTCCGAAGAGTGCGTTTATTTCTGTCATACCAGCCAAGCTCCCTCGAGTGCCACTAACTTGTTTGACCTGCAGGGTCAGGAGCCTCGCAATTGTTCTGCTGGATATCGAGGTCGTCTTCTGCGACCAGGAGCTTAGCAATTCCCAAAAGACACAACTGAAAGAGATCGCCGCTAGTTGTCAGAGTGTCCTCGACGAGCTTGAAAAAACACTGAATAAATATGGCGAGCTGAAGTCAGGACCCGCGAGGCTAGGGGCTAGGGTGAGGAGAGTGTGGAAGAAGCTGAAATGGGAACCAGAAGATATCAAGGAGCTTCGAGGCCGTATTGTCTCGAATGTTACTCTTTTGAACTCCTTCCAAGGAATGCTTGCCAGGTAATTATCCTCTCG
>JAJTIW010000052.1:0-106209 GCA_021365295.1 Tricladium varicosporioides | reverse complement strand
GAATCAGCGGTTGAATAAAGCGTGACGCCCCACAATTAGAGAGCGAGGGGGGGTCAGAGCCGGGACGAATCAGCGCCCGAATAAAGCGTGACACCCCACTAATGTGCGGGGCCCGCTTTTAAAAAGTGGGGTGTCACGCTTTATTCAGGCGCTGATTGGTCGCAGGAGAGAGTCCAGGGTCCTGCCAAGGCAGCGCAGGCGGGACAGGGCAGGAAGGGCAGCGCCAGGTCCAGACGCCGAGCCAGGACGACGAAGGAAGGAGAGAGGAGTATGAAAAAATTAAAATGGAATAAGAATGAGAGAATGAACGCGAAATCGGGGGCGGGGAGTCGAATGAGCTGAAAAAAAATTTCGGGACCGGGGGGCCGATTTTCACCAAAGGCAGACGTGCCGGCCGCGCCTAACCCTAACCCGGAGCGCCTAGTAACTAATATAGATTAATTTATTAACTAGTAGTTTCTAGTCGATAATAATTATTTTTAGAGTCCTTGACTTATATCTAATTCTTTCGATATATATCCCGGAGTATATTACTAGTAAAAGTTATTTTATAAGTAATACTAGAGTAAAACTCAAGAGTATTTTAATTAACTCGAGAAAGAAACTATTTATAACTAGTCTTAGTTATTATATCTTTTAACTTTATATTAAGTATTATTTTACTATTATTTCGATATTATATTAATTACTTTTAGATGTCTTCTTGGCTCCGAATTGATCTCGAGTCAAAGGTAAATAGTAGATATTATAATAGTATAGTTACAAGCTTATAATATTTATAATTTATATAACTAAGTTTCTCTAATAAAATAATTTACTCAAATATTATTATAAACTTATTAGTATTAAATAGAAGAAACTTTGAAAAGGACTAAGTTAGTAGCTTTCAAAAGTAAATATAATTGATATTAAATAACTTATAACTTATATTTTAATTATTAATACTTTTTAGTACTTCTTGTATCTAGTTAAAGAAGGCGAGTGAAATTCGATGTTTCTCTTATATACTAAACAATAGCTAATAGCTATCTACTAGAGTATAATAAAAATATTATTTACTTGTTTAATAACTAGCTAATAGCTACTAAATAAATATCTTTCTCTCTTTGTTTTAATAATATAATATCTTTGTTATTTTAGAATTTTATATAAGCTAAGTAAGCTTATTATAACTAAAGGGCTTTATTTTAGTAATATTATATTACTCCTTAAAGCTATTATATATTTGTATATAAACTTAACTTTATTATTACTTAGTCGACCTTCTAGATATTTTAACTATAATATCTTGAGTATCTCGGAGTATAATAACTAAATAAAAGGTAGCTTTTATAGATTTATTAATATTTTTTTCGCTAGTTTATTATATAAAGTTTAATTAGTAATAGGCTTTTAAAAGATAGATAGTTAATTTAATATTATTATTAAATAGTTAATTAATTAATATATAATTAGAGTAAATTACTTTCTTACTTAAATCGATCTAGAATTTAGTTCAATTAAGATAAATAAAATTAAAAGTAAAAAGTAATATATTATAAAAGGCCTTTCAAATATTAACTATTATTAGATATATAAATTATAGCTTATTATTTTTATTTGAGAAGAAGATTTATATCTTATAATATAACTTATATCTAGAGTTAGTTAATTAGCTTTTAATATCCTACTAGATACTCTCTAGATACTATAAGTAAAGTAAATAATAAAGTAATAGAGACAAAGTAATTAATATATTAATAGCGACTTGCCCTTGACTCTCGGCCAAAGAGGCAATAACTTTTCGGCAAGTATAGTCTTATAAGAAGGGGAAATATTATTAGCTCAAAGATAGAATATAGCAAAATAAGGCTAGAAGTAAAATCTCGTCGGTCTAGACTTAAAGGATTTTATTCTTTTTGTTATCCTCTTATTTAAGGAAGTTTATAACTTTATTAGAATTAGATATTCGAGAAAAAAATATATAAATACTAATATCTTTTTGTTAAATACTTGACTTAAGTAATAGTAAGAAATAGTATATAATAGTATACTCCTTGTTTGTTTACCTTTTCTTAGATTATAATAGACAAGAGTATAAAGATATAAGTTTAAATAAATATTTGAGTAAAAGCAAGGGTAGAAGTTAATTAATAGCCCTTGGATTATAAAGGCTAAACTTAAAGTAAATCCTAAAAAGCTATTAATATCAAAATAGATTACTAGTAACTTGCTTTCTTTCTGTAAATATTATAAAAAAATCAGAAGTCTTTTGACACCGAATAATCTTCGATTTAATAGCTTTATAATAAGGCTAAATACTAATTTGCCAATAGTTTAATCTTGTTCCCTTTCTCTTTATAGGCAATTCGTCGAAGTCTGTCTCTTTATCTTTATTTAATAAATTAGAATTAAAACTATTCTTAGAATAGAGTATTAAGTTCGATTCCTCGAAGATTTGTTATAATCTAATACTAGACAAGCTTCTTGCTTAGAGATAATTAAGGGCTTAGAATTCTAAATAACAAGAGACATTTGAGTATTATTTATTAGATTAATATAGCTAACTAAGGAAAGATATAATTAGAACTCGCTAGTTATACTATACTAGTCTACTGTCTTAGTATACTTTACTATATATACTCTTGGAACTTTAAAAGATATTAATATAGCTAGGATACAAAGTTAATATTAGATATACTATTATTATAGAGTTAGATATCTAATAATATCTTATTATCTAAGTCCTTACTCTCTTCTACTAATTCGTTTTCTACTTGGGAGCTAGTAAAAGAGTAATTACTTGTTGACTAACTATATTTAACTAAGAAGGAGTGATTTGTTTGATGTCTCTAGAGCTACTATATACTACTGATTTATTATCAGATAAGTCCTCTAAATTAATAAAGTTATTCTATAATATATTAATATTAGACACTACTTTGTCGGGACTACTTTGTAGAGTTGTCGTCGAAGCTTCGTCGATCCGAGCCCTATTCGGACTAGGTTCTCTACTAATAGAGGGCTAGTTAGTCGCTTGAAAGCTACTTTAATATAGTTGACTTAGCTCAAAGTTACTAGAATATTAGAAGCTATTACTCTCAAAGTTATTCTTATCTTCAAATATCTAATTAGTAATATCTTAATTCTAGAGGCTTCTGTCTAAGGAATATCTTTCTAGCTTTTAGGAACTAAATCGCCTAAGGTTTGATACTAATTTCTAGTTTTAGGGGTAATATATATAAATAAATATATAAATACTACTAAATAAGAATATTATTAATTGTCTACTACTAAGGGAGAGTTAAAGCTCGCTAGCAAGCTTGGTTAGTTATATAACAATAATATCTCTCTAATATAAAAAGCTTTTGTCGAGGTATTCTTACTAGATAGATGTTTAATCTTAGTATTAAAGTAAGAGGGCAATATTAGACTAAGTAATTTAGAATATAAGAAGATAATATAGTAACTTATAAAGTCGAGGTTTTAGATTATATATAAAAGGTAATATATAATATATATACTATTAATCTATAATAGAAAAGATATCTTATTAGTAACTTTAAGTAGGCTAAAAGTTAGTAATTTATAAGCTAATTCTTAGATAATAAATATATATAATATATTAAATATACTAGTTATTAAAAGAGTAAAGACTTATATTATTATATATATACACACTTATTACTTTAGAATAGTTTACTAATTATGTATATAGACAGTTATCTCTTTGGGCGATTTCTGTTAGAGAGAGAGCTATAGGAGTTTCTTATAGTCGCACTTGATCGGAGTATAGTTTACTAGCTTCTAGACGTCTATTAGGCCTGGGTCCGGGGCCTAGAGCAGGTCCTCTCGCTGTCGCGTTGCTGTTGTACTATTGTCGGGGTCGCAGGGTTCCCGAAGCCGCCTCACTTAGTAAGCCGCGGACCTGCGACTAGACCTATCAAGCTAATACTAGATTTAACTCTTCTAAATTTTCAATAAATCTATAACTTTCTAGCTCTAGACTATCCTCCCGTCCTTATAACTCTATAACTACTGAGACTAGTAGCCTATAATAATATACTCTTATACTAATTCAGACTACTCTTAGTTGTATATCAAATATTCCTATAGCAAATAGCTCTAAGTATTATTAATATAACGAATATAGACATTTCAAGAGTAAGTACCTGAATCTATTTAATATCAATAAAATAAATAAAGAGGTCGCTATATTAGAAGGAAATATAAAAGAAGCTATAGACGAGGAAACAGATAAGTTACTAGAGAGAAACGAATAGGTCTAAACAAAGACTCCTTTCTAGGCCTCCGCAAATATAATTTATTTAAGTTAAATTTATTTTACTTATTAGATAGTACTTATTTTCTAGTTTTCTATACTCTAACTATAAATAAAATTAATATTTTATTATAATTATTTATAAATACTAAAGTATATAATTACTTGTTTCTGAGCTAGAACTTAGTCGGCTAACTTATAAAAGTACTTGATATATTCTATTAAATACTTTTATATCCCCTTGAAGTAATTAATTATAATAGCAAATATATAATATAAAAAATTTAATATTTATATCTATATCTAATTATAAATAAATATTATATATATAATATATTCTTTATAGTTCTTGATCTTAGAAAATACAATTATATTATTAGTATTAAATTTATAAGAAGATTCAAGCTACTTCTGAACTTTTCTCGGAATTGATTTAGATAACCTTCAGAGTATTTCTGCTTTTAGGTCTAGTCGAAGGATATCTTGATTCCTTATAAATATAGCTTTCGTAATAAATACAAGTCTTATATTCAAGCTAACGCCAATAGAAGAGATTATATAATCGAGAGAGATAAACTTCGAAGATATATTAGAGTAAATATAATATATTAGTCAAAGCTAACTTATTTTTCCTATATCCAAAAGAGGCCCGGGTTAATATCAATATAAGTATTATACTAACAAGACCCCTTTTCTACTTTAAAAGCCAAGTATAGTAAAAGCTAGGTTAGAAATACAAAGTAAAGGATTACTAGAATAACCTAAGAACTATTGTTAATAGAGAATTCTAAGTTAGAATTTACTATAAGACTAAAGAGGACACAGAACTACTTTGAATTAGTCCTGAAACCTTATATTGACATTTGCGAGATTGGCGTGAATATTTTATATTATATAATAAAAAAAGCAAATACTAAGTTCTTTTAGACAAGTCTATATGAGATCAATTAACTCTTAGAAGACTGCGAACTAGATATAATTCGAGAGGATAATAAGACACTAGAGCTTATATATTAGAAGTTACTCAAGTATTATATTATATTTAAGGATATCTTCTCGAAGTCAGAGTCGAACTAGCTCTTACTCTATAAATTATACAATTACAAGATCTAGCTAGACAAAGAGTTGACTTATAGTTATATATTATTATATAAATAATCTATAGATAAGTTATAGGCTATAAAGTAATACTTGCTAGATAATCTCAATCGTAGTTTTATAATTACTAGTAATTACTCTTTTGTCTCACCTATACTCTTCGTAAAGAAGCCCGATAATGGCCTATATTTCTATGTCAACTATTGTAAGCTTAATATTATAACTAGAAAGGATATATACTTGTTATTATATATTAACGAACTTCTAGCTAAAGTCTCTAAGGCTAAGGTATTTACTAAGCTAGATATTCGACAAGCTTTTTATTGGATCCGAATAGACTCTGAGTCAAAAGACTATATAATATTTAGAACCCGATATAAGATATACAAATACAAGATACTATTGTTTGGACTTTATAATAGTTTTTTTATATATTAGTATTATATAAATAATATTCTAATAAATTATTTGGATAATTTCTATATAATTTATTTAGACGACATTCTTATTTATTCTAAGGACCCCTAGTAGTACGAAGAGTAAGTTTAGAAAGTACTCCGACACTTGCGCGAAGCCGGACTATAGGCTAATATCAAAAAAAGTGAGTTTAGTATAAAAAGGACTAAATATCTAAGTTATATTCTTATTACTACTAGAATCGAAGTCGACTTAGACAAGGTAGAATATCTATACAATTAGACTCGCTCTATTATAATTATTAATATCAAGTTATTTCTTGGATTTTGTAGTTTCTATCGACAATTTATATAGAACTTCGATATAATAGCCAAGCCTCTAAATATACTCGAATGTCCTTTGGAACCTTTTAACTAGATATCGAAATATCAAAAAGCCTTTGACGAGCTCAAGTATTAACTTCTAATAATTTAGTATATTTACTACTTTGATCTCGAATTAGTTACAAAGCTAGAAACTAATTCGTCTAATAATATAATTACTAGAGTACTCTCTTAGCTATATAACAACAAAAAGTAGTATTTTATTAAATTTTACTCTTATGTCTTAAATAGACATAAATTAAACTAGAAGATCTATAACAAGGAGTTATATATAATTGTCGAGTCATTTTAATAATAGCGACCTAAGTTAATATTAATATAGACTAGAGTTAATATATATTTAGATTATAAGTTACTTGAATATTTTATAACTATTAAGATACTTATAGCCAAGCAAGTATACTAAATAGAATTTTTGTCTGATTTTAATTTCTAAATCACTTATACAATAGGCAAAAGTAATTAGAAGGTTAATATTCTTATACGACGAGAGCAAGATCTAGTAATATAAGAACAAGTCAAGCTCGACAATCGATCTCGAGTCTTGCTAGGGCTATATTAGCTTTACTCGCGAATTAACTCCGAACTAGTTTCAACTTTTATAATCAATTAATCTAACTAGACTACTAATTTAATATCTATTAATACTAACACTTATACTAAAGTAATATTAGACTCGGATTAGTTACAAGAGTTACTTTACAAAGATAATAGATTATTATTTGAAGACTTACGAAACAAGATAACTCTAATTATTTAGTAGAAGATAATTTACTTCTCTACAAAGGTCGGATATATATTAGACATAAAACAATACTTTATATATACTTAATTCAAGAGATCTATACTTAACTATTGACAGTATATTCTAGTACCAAGAAGACCTACTAATTACTAGCCAAGTAATATTACTAAGTCGGAATAAAATTAGATATAAAGTAATTTGTTAACAATTATATTTTCTATAGCTACACTTACTTATACTAGACTAAACAGCAAGATCTACTTTATCCTCTACCTATACTTATCTACTTATAATAATATATTTATATAAATTTCAAGAAGTTTAATAAAGACAAATATAATTATAATATAATCCTTATATTTATTAATAGACTCAAAAAGGATTTAATGTCAATATTATATTACAAGACAATCAACGTTTATAAGATAGCTTAGTTATATATTTAGTAAATATATTAATTCGGATATATCCTAGAAATAATTATTTCTAACTATAGTTTATAGTTTGTTTCTTTATTCTAGCAAGAATTCTATTATATTATTAATATCAAGGTTAAACTCTTTATAGTTTACTATAAAGAAACAGATAGCCAAATAGAGATTATAAATTAATATATTAATTAGAGACTAAGGTTATTCGTTACTTACTTTTAGAATAATTAAAGCGAGTTAATATCTATTATAAACAGGGCCCAAATAATATTATTATACTCTACTATTAAAATAATTTTATATTAGCTCAAGTATAGAGTAAAACCAAGAAATAACTAGAACTAGTGTCGTAGTTCTGAGCTAGTCTTTAGTCACGTGGCTTGCAGACACGTGATTGACTAGTTTAGGACTAGTTATATACGTGATTGAAGATATATATTTGACTTCCTGTATTTTAGACTTCTCTCTTTAGGCAGAATAGTATCACGGTTCGCAGACATATATTATAACTCCCATCACGTCCTTCTACATTGGTGACCTACGCAGGGAAGGTATCTAGAGCTCTGCTCTATGTCTAAAGAGCCTAGAATCGCCTGGCATTTGTTTTGTTGTTCTGTCGCCCCCTTTTCTAGCTATATTTTCTGACGACCTTCGACTAAACTATTACGACAGTGTTCTTGCTACACTATACTATATATTACGCGTCGAACGAGTGTCTGCCTTATCTGTCGCCTTCCGTCTGTCGTCTTTCTGTTACTGAACGATTGTCGTTTGTCTGTCTGTCGCCTGTCTGTCTTTTTTTATACGAATTCAAGTAATATCCTTCTTTCGAATTACAACAGCAACTTGCATTAATTTCGCGGGCCGGGCTTGGGAAATAGCTACAGTGAACTAGCTGAGGCTGGACATATAAGCAATGTAGTACTGGAGCTGGAGACTGGTCACGAGCGCCAGGTTTATCACATATACTAGTTGAAACTCAGTCACGCAGTTAGGGCTATATCTAAGTTACGAGTAGAGGGATTAGTGAGAGTCGGGCTTGGGAAATAGCTATAGTAAACTAGCTGATGCTAGATATATAGGCAACGTAGTACTGGAGCTGGAGACTGGTCACGAGCGCCAGGTTTATTACCTATACTAGTTGGAACCCAGTCACGCGGTTAGGGCTATATTCAGGTGCTAGACTAAGGAGCTAGTGATTAAGGGACAATCACTAAAAGAAAAGGGGACGAATGTCGTAGTTCTGAGCTAGTCTTTAGTTACGTAGCTTACAGACACGTGATTGACTAGTTTAGGACTAGTTATATACGTGATTGAAGATATATATTTGGCTTCCTGTATTTTAGACTTCTCTCTTCAGGCAGAATAGTATTACGGTTCGCAGACGTATATTATAACTCCTATTACGTCCTTCTATACTAGAAATTGCCCAAGCTAGTTACTTTAGTAAAAAGACTTAATATTAATAATATTGTTTTGTTAATAAGTCGGATATATAATATATAGCAAGTAACTAAAGAAAATATCAAAAAGACCTAGGAGAGAATAATATAACAAATAAACAAACACTAATATAAGGTCAACTAACAACTAAATAATTAAATATATCTTTTTATATATAACCTAAAGAGCTATTAGCCAAATTACAAACTAAGAAACAAGTTCGACAGACCTTTTATAATATTAGAATAGATCGATTATAGATATCGACTATAACTATTAGACAACTCCAAGATTTATAATATCTTCTCGCCGGACGTTCTAAAGAAGTATTTAGACAATTTACTATCAAGTCAAGAGTTAACTTAGTCTTCGAGTAAAGCTATTACTAGAAAAGAAGAATAGGAAGTAGACAAGATTCTGGCTTCTAAGCTAGTACAAGGGAAACTTTATTATTATATAACATAAGTCGACTATAATCTAGACCTAATATAGTATCTAGCCTCGAATTTCTTAGGGGCTCTATATAAGCTAAAGGACTATTACCAAGACTACTTAAGCAAGCTAGGGCCTCTGCTATAACTACAAGAATAAATTCAAGCGTAGGAAGAAGGATTAAAAGAATATAATCACTTAGTAGATAACCGAGTAGCTAGTAAGTACTTTAAGACACGAAAAGGAGTCAGGCTAGTTTCGGACAAGAAAATAATTAACTAGGACTATTAATTATTGTAAAGTTATAAAATCCCTTTTAACCTAGAGTACTAGTAAGTTATATTATCTCCCCTCCGGGACAAGGCCAAAACCTTTTTTATTATAACTCAACTTTCTTTGTACTTATATTAGTATCTTCGTATATATTCTCTTTCTCCTCCCCTCCTCCTGTCTCCTTTATTCTATTATTGTAAGGATTAGCGACTAAGTCGGATCCGACTAAGCTATTACAAGAGTACTTAGAAGGCCGACTCTTGGCCGATTCTCTTGCGAGATACTTTTTCTATTTGGCGGATAATATCAAGATAATATTCTCCAAAACTATAATCGATGCTATTAACTTCTATAAACTATTAGCTTAATATTAATATTAGTTTAGATCTAACCTATCTCCTGCCTCTCCCTTTTTTCTATTAAACCCTTCTCTAACAATACCCGAAGGATATATATTTCCTCTAATAGACCGAGTAATAGCCTAGAAGTATCTCTAGATATATTAGAGAAAGTTAGGCGAAGGATATAGTCTAACTCTATAATAGCTACCTTTATAATAGCCCTATTATTAGCTTTAATAGTAACTTTTAGCTTCTGGAATTTATTACTAATAAACTACAAAAGCTTTATAAATTAATATTTGGACTAGTACTAGAGTAGATTCGGAATACTCACAGGAATATATATATTCTTTTAGTATATATAATAGTTATATTTGGACGAAGTAATAGAACCGAAATTGTACTAATAACTATTCTCAACGATTATTCGATAAATATAGTAAATATAATAGACTTAGAAGGCCTTTGCAAATATACTAGAAGTAGTTAGAACTAGTATTTTTCTATAATAAAGTTAGTCTAGCTATACCCTAGAATCAGGTTTAGTACTTACTTGATAATAGTAATAATAGTAAAATTTTATTATTATTATAACTATAATAGAGGTCTAAAGAAAAGAAAGAAAGAATTAAACTCAAAGAAGATCCTAAGTTTTATTTATTATAATATTAACCTCTTCTTTTGCGATAGTTATTTATTATAACTAGAATAATAGCAAAATTATAATTTATTGTTAATAATATTAACAATATTTATTATTGAATATACTAACTAATATTATAGCTACTATAAACCTCTTTTGACCCGGCACCGAAATAGTACACAAAAAATTCGATAGTTAATTAGTAATCCTATAATAGGCTACGCCTTTAGAATTAGATTCAATTCAGAACCTAGAGTTAGGTTCTCCTGGAAGGAGGGGGGTAATATAACGTTAACATTTTACATATATCTTGGTCAGGTAATTGTCGTACACAAAACAAGTTGAGAACGGGCCAACCTCGGACTTGAGTCTGTGCGTCAGGGGTAGTGAAGCTTGAAAAGGAGCTTGGGATCCTTCTTCTTCTTTTTCTTTTGGTATATTCAAAATATCCTTAGATATAGCCTATTAGTTCTAGTATAATCAGACTCATATTCGCTCCCACACGTCTCAGAGCAGTACTAGAGCTAGCGCCGTAACAAATATCGTCTTTCTCTCGCTATTTTCCGATGAGCATCAATAATACAATACTTTCGCGAAAATGTAAACTTGACAACCTCTCAAATTCCGTCACGTTTGGTATAATATAGATAAAAAAAACAATACAAATTTATATCGCATTACTCCCGATATAAATAATACTATTAAACGTTGCCACATAAATGTAATGACAATTATATATATTAGAACTAATCGAGGAAGAAATCTCACTCGCGATTATATATCTAAGGTTGTTCCGATAGTAGTGAAGAGGGGGCATTAATTTCATGAGCGATATAACCAAACACCTCCGTCCATTTTAACAACGTGCCAACACGACATAAATTCCAAGCCATTAATCCGAAGGAAAAAATCGAAAGCCTCTATACTAAAACCATTAAATACTAGAAAAGCAACATCGCAAAAATACTGGCAATCACCACAGCGTGGGGAAATCCGTTCTTACACGTTCCGCTCTTCACAATAACAGTTGCACCAGGTATCGTTGACGTAACAGTCGCAGGGGTTGAGACAGTTGCAGAGACGGTATTGGTCGTCTTCATCGTATTAGTGACGATAGCAGTCGTCGCCGTGGCTGTTGTCTTTGCTGCTGCTGAGGTGTGTGCACTGATAGTTGCCCCGGCGCTATTCTTGCACCATATGCCGCCTGACCCGAGCATGCAAGTCTCCCCTGCATAGCAGAAAACTGTCCCAGCCTTATCGCAGCATTGCCCACCAGCTGGGATGCAGTATGCGGGCCCACAGCATACCGAATTTACGCATCGAGTCCCATCTGCGGAAAGCGTGTCAGTCCGCAACACAATGAAGATGATCGGAGGTTGCTAAGGATTCTTACCACCACAGTTATCATTCTGACGAAGGAAAAGATTTGCAGTCCTCCCGAAGATGCTGTCCATAAGAGTTGAACCATCAGGTCCATTACGGTTGCGAAGCGGAGCGATATCAGATGCCAAAGCGATAGGTATGAGTGAGAAGAGAAGGGCGACGAGTGTTGGGAGATGCATGATTCTCTGGCGAAATCGGTAGAAGATTTGAATGAATAGATGTATACCTGTGAAGCATTTGAAAGGCTTTTTTTTATGGAGACAATTCCGTTTGGGGAGTTTGGAGGTCAACACAAGTATTTAACTGTCAAGCTAAGGTGACAGAAAGCCTGACTCTTGGCAATTCGTAGATTGGAATACGAATAACCAAAACTTGAGCTGCGGGGATAGAAAGCTAGTTTCTTGGCGCACCTGCAATAGAACATGGCGAACAAATAAGGCTAGCCAAATGGCCACGCAAATAACGCCGACAGTTACTTGATAAATATTGTCAACTTATTCTATAATGGCTGGAGAGGCAGATGAATTTTGTGTAAACGACACCTGCATTCCGTACGCCATCATATGATCCATTCAAGATCGCGAGAAAAATTCAAACTAATATCGTAATTATAAGGAAATGAATAATTCACAACTATGTCTTAAATGAGTCACACGGAGAGAAAACGATCGAATTTATTTAAAATGGCAAGTTCCGAAGCTGGCAAGCTCGAACGTTTAGAGTTTTCAAACTGTTGTCGGTGATTTGGGAAGTATACTTTTTGGATAGAAGCACTCTTACCATCGGTACACCATTTTGAATGGGCTAACCCCATTTCTCCCACAGCCACTTCAAGGCTCATCTTCAGCGGCACTTGCCGTAAGCAATGCTTCTCCAAAAAAATTTTACATGCATAAGAAACACTGTCCTATTAGAAGAATTTTGCACTTTGTTGTCTACATACTACCTAGATAATCAGATTCAGAGGATGGGCGAAAAAGGGGGATGCTGCACAATGAGGATTACCACCCCAGAAAATCCTCTATCTTCATTTCACCCGAATGGCGCCCCCAGCAGTAGGTACTGCCAGCAAAGATTCCGCCAAGGTGCGGCTGGGAAAGAGTTTTGGTAATAGGCAACTTTAGAGACACAACAGATGGAGATGAATAGTGATGCAGTCGCGACTAATTCGGCGAATATTGAATAATTGAATGCTAAATTGCCCAATGAGACATAGACACCTGATACTTGCTTTTTCACAAAAGTTCGCCTTAAAAAGAGCTTGGACAGCGATCAAGTAACCTCGGTGGGTAGAGAATTTGGTTCTATCGAGAAGCGCCCACCTGAGGCTAAGCCTCAATAGGTCAATCCCACGTCTGTATCGAACCATTTCTTAATTCTATGAGGGGATGTACGGCGGTGTATCACAATTTCGCTTTTGGAAAAAGGAAAAACCTCCAGAAACTAGTTTATTGGTCTTCTCAAAACGTCACATCAAGTATTTTGTGCACAAGTCATAATTCCGTATTTCAAGGAGCGTATACCATATTTCAAAATAACTATGTATATACGGGACCAATTGTCCCTATATAGTACTTCTGCGTGGGCGAGAGCAGTAAAGAGAATTAACTCTGATTTTTAGAAAGTGTTTACGATAGCGGAGCTTCCCATCCTGGCAAAACAATTCTCGTATAATCAACATTTCGTGAACAGCAAGTGAGACAGCCCACGACCGCAAAAGTTAGAGAGGCTTATCCGGTTCTAATGTTGGTCCTTTTTTATTCGTCGTCAAGCAGAGGATGTAGGTTATTAATAGAAATACTTCCGAGCATTACATATCAAGCTAATTACAATTACTTTTTATATGTATTGAGATAAGGTGGATTTCCCATAAAGATATAGGAATTGGCCGACTGGGGGGGACCATACCTGAACAGTTCGATATTAACGTCATCAGCACGACCTTTGTATGCGTCTCTTGCATCATCTTCATGTTTACTCAATACATGCCTCTTGTGTCGGTTTAGGACATGACGCCTTATCTATTGTAGTTTATCGTAGAACAGCTGGAGAGATTACCATCTTATTCAGTACTGGCACAAGCTTCAATTGCATCAATTGCACAAGAACCCTCTGATCCAACATCCTGAGTCTATCTTCGACCCGACAAATATCTCACACATACTACTTCAACTTCACCGCGAACGCTATCTTTTCGGGCAGTACGTTTACTATTTGTGATCGTTGGCTAATAATTTTAGGCTACACTACAATAATTGACTTTGTATTGGTAATATTTCTTTGGTTCATCCTATGGAAACTTAACATGAAGCGTAAAGAACGTCTTACTATTGCCTTTGGCCTTTCCCTTGGCTTCTTGTAAGTCTTCGAACTGGTCAACATCCGCTAGACAGCACCTGACTAAGCACATTTTAGCACAGGTATGAGCGGTATTGTTCGGGCTGTGGAACTCTGAGGAATAGCATGAAAAGCAGACTACACATGTAGGTTCTTGCCTTCCTACTTCCATTTCTCAGCCTTGGTTCTTAGCAACCTGGAGACCCCTTCTAAAGCCTTACACCCACATTCCACACTTGTTATGTTGCACGATCTAGAAGTCACAGACTTTGCAGTCCAAAGCAACTGGGAAGTAAATTGTGGGTGAACCACGTATTAAATCTTACGCCGCGAAGGATGACCCGCCAAAGGCCAAATTAGCTCCGTCATAATTACACCACGGAAACGGCTCATTACATTGATTGTAATTAAACTCTGGGTATTTGTTGTAGGGAGGTCACAAACTCAAAGAAGCTTGCCTTGTACGATCTCTCCTGTGTCGTTTACTATGAATGAAACTGACTGTATCCCAAACTTGTCCCTATACCCTGCACGCTATTCTAGATTATCGAGAATCGACCAAGCCAAACACCCAACTCCATTGACCCCTTATCGATTGCAATTAAAATCCCCTCCACATACTTCTTATAATAAGAACTTCGGATCCAGTCCTTGTTCCCCACCTCTGTTGTAATTGCAACTTCGATCAGATTCTACCAATCAGTCTGTAATACAGATTAGATTCTAGGTATACTAATCGATAGGATAGATCATACCTTGGTTATAATAAAAAGCTCTTGGGCCTTGATATAACTATGGGTGTTTGGGTTTGCGCCAAATTCAACACTTGAATAACGAACCAGATGTCTTTCGCGGATTCACATACATCGCGATGAAAGGATTTGGACTTTTGCTTTTGTTTTCAAATGAGTCAAAAAGTTTCGAGTTTGGAGAACGGTGGCTGGCAATTCTAATCAAGCGTCACTAAGACATGGCTTGAGGCGCAGTCTTCCACCATCTCGTATTGAGTATATACGCTACACCGCATATGTGCATGATGTCTCAAACCAAGACAGACCATTAGTTTTTTCTATTTCCCTAAAATGGTTGTTTTTAACTCTGTAAGTTCTAGAAATCGATTGAGGACCACATTAACGTGCTCGAGGTAGCCGTTTGTTCAGTCCTGTTTTCTGGAAAGGATGTCGCATTCTAGAAACAAGAATTTCGACGAGCGCGAGGGGCTTCAGGTTGAGTATACAGGACTGGAAATCGGTTCTTCTTTCAAACCAGGAGTGGAGAAAGAGGCTTATACACTGCACGAACATGCTCGAGAAACTGGAAGTTACAGCCATAGACGAGAAGAACAACGTCAAATTTGCGGTCTGAGATATGCCACGTTCTTTCTTACTGTGGCACTTGTATCCGTGGTGGTAGGTGGGGCGGTGGGAGGGGGGATCGGAAGCTCCTTAGCATCCAAAAACAAATCGGTGAATAAGTAAGCTGAAAGGTTCCTGTTCGCGTTTTCTGTGTAGGGCTAAGTCTTAGTGATGTTTCGTCATTCCTAATTTTGGTGTTTGCGGGAACTAAGCTCCGTTTCTAATGCCTTTTAGTTCCCAACAAATTATCTCCACGATCATAATGACTGCTTCCGGGACAACCTCAACATCAAACCCAACAGCAGCAAGCACCAGCATCAGCTCACCTATCCGGGTACCAACAGCTGGGACACTCTTTCTTGACTGCCCTAATATCGACAGAACAACAGTAACCATTACGCCCGCGCGCTCTTCCAAATCATACTCCTTTCACATTGCATGCGGTTCTGAATTCGTCTCAGCATCAGGTTCCGGACAAGCAATAGATATTCTGCCCATAGTCGCATACAGTCTAATAGACTGTTTGAGCGCATGCGCGAGCTACAACGATAATCTTGGCTCTAATGGTTGCGTCTCTGTTACATTCAATAGCCAGCTAAGTAATGTGAAAGGGAATGGAGGAACCTGCTGGCTGAAGAATTCTACGGCGAAGGAAAACTTAGGACTTGGAGATACATCTGTTGGTGTGAGACTTGTTTGAGTGCTTTAATGTGCAGTGAAGATTGCAAGATTTGCCTTCTTGTAAACATTCGCTAGTGAGTTAGAAAGCACGACTATAAAAGGAGTCTAGTTGCAGGTCCGCGGCTTGCTAAGCGAGGCGGCTTCGGGAACCCTGCGACTCCGACTCCGACTCGACGGCGACGCGACGGCAAGAGGACCAGCTCCAGGTCCTGGATCCGGGCCTAATAGACGTCTAGAAGCTAATAAACTATATGTAACGATCCTCGGGTCCTGATGGTTATCCGGGCCCTGTCTTGAGGTGTAGGAACGTAAGGTTTAGGTTAAGACATACGAGAGGAATAGTCGGCACGATGTTCCCCAAGGGTTATCACAGTTGCTTTAGTGAAGGTACTTGTTGAAGTTACTGAATAAGGTATTCATTTGAGTTGAGCACGAATCTCCTATCTAAGGAAATACTACATCTTATATAGAACCTTCCTGCTCCCAGGACGACAGGGCGAGGGGTGGACGAGGGACGATCGTCCCTCGTGCCAAGCCTCGTCCCTCGTCCCTGATCACATGATCTAATCACGTGACTCCTGTGCCGACTCCCTAGGTTCTCTGTGTTATATAGCAATAACCGAGCCTCAGGCCTAGGTCGCACGTGATAATGAGAATCGTAACACCTTCGTATTTTCTAGTACCTAAGAGTCTCTTACTTTTCAAGTGAAGTGTCGAGTTCTATTAATTCCTGAGTTTACTCTCTAGCAGAGAAAATCCAAGTAAATAGTTCCCTGAAGGTATATTATTATTATTATATCTCTGCTCGTTGCTTGTTTTATAGATGAGAGTACTAATCTAGCTACCTATAGTTCTACTTTTATAAGGTCGTAATCCGAATAAACCGTGGGCTTCAATTTATACTTTCTTATAAGGAGATTGTCTACTTCTTCTATATCAATAAAACTTTCAAAAAAAAGATAATTATTATACTTTTTCAATATTACTCTAAGTGTCCTTTATAACCTTAATCTAGTATCACAGAGCTACCTGCTCCCTGCGTAGGTCACCAAAAATATATAAAAGGGAAATAACTATATTATATTAAGAGGATGTCACGATTTCATTATCACGTGTGGCCCAGGCCTGAGGCTCAGTACAACCGTCGACACAAGGAGTCACGTGCGCGGACACGTGACAAGGACCAGAGGGGGTCTGGGTGGTCCACCAAGGTCCGGACCTAGGAGGACCAGAGTGACCCATCTGGGTCCAGGAGCAAGAAGGTTCTATATAAGTCTAGTTAGTTTCCTTAGATAGGAGCTTCGTGCTCAATTTACAATCAGCATTCTGAATATAAGTTTATTCTCAATACTTAGTAACTGGATCACTTCCAAGCGATCAACACCCAGTGACCGGTAGTACTTCAATATCAATACCAACCCAACGACCTCGTACTCACGTGAGTACCGACGAGAAAGTAGAATCGTTACAAGTATATTATATAATCAAGCAGGAGCTAGTCGCTTCTAATAGCGGGAAATAAAAATTATATAACTAATCAGAGCCAATCCCTTTCTTAGTAAGAAAAGATACTATTTTTAAATCTATTCTCTTATTTGTTCGCTAATTAAGAAGTTAAATTAAAGCTTCGTATTTGAGGATCAAACGTTTGAAATCAAAGATCAGAAGCTCAAGTCTAATGTCACGTGCGAGGTTACAGGACCATCTCATTGATATTAAGAGTAAACAATAATACGGCAAGTTAGCGCCTGGTTTACGCGGGAGGCCTTGAGAACCCAGGGTTCTTGGGAACGCAAGGGGCCTGAGAACGTCGGGTCACGTGATGAGGTCGGATGCGGACAAGAAGGATATATATATAATGATGTCTTCACCCTTAGTTAGGAGCTTCGTGCTCAACTCTTAGTACTATTCTGAATATCCAATTTATTCTCAATTCGCTTAGCCAAGGCGGTCGGTCACGTGAGCCGTGGTCTACACTGTATTTCCTTAACATAAATAGTAATAAAAAGCTACTAATACTTATTATTATATTCAATCTAGCTTTTTATATTAGTTTATGTCACGTAACGTGGGATAGTTGTACCAATAGAGCGAACTTCTACTAAGGCATTCAAGTGAGCGTAGTAGATTGATAAATATGACGCTTGATTCTAGAAGAACTATATGAGCCTAACTATTTATATGCGCAGGATCGCGAAGCGATTAGTCAGTACTTAGTAACCATATGAGAGCTCTTTCAATATGCCTCAGGCGCGCCATTTTCCGTGACAGTTTATTTTATTACATTTTATAATATAAGATCTACTCTTGACTTCTAAATCACGTGTAATCAGGTAAGTCTATAATGAGGGCTCTATTAGGATCCTATAGATAAGACAGCTATATCTCACCCTATCCCACCAATAGGATAGGATCCCATAAGATAAGGGTATATTTTCATCCTTTATTTTATAGGTTCCTATTGCACAGTATAACCCTCAGCTATCTGTGAGCTTCACTAGGCTTTTATCTCCCGAGAATTGATCTAATTCCTCCTCGGAATACGCATATTTTGATCTAAAGAAAGCGAGGCGTTAGCTGAATCTCACTAAGGGACGAGGGGAACAGGATGCTGAGCCTTACGTTATATGAGGTTCCTCCACGCCTCGTCGAGTTCGGCTCGTGGAGGACCCGTAAAATAAGTAGGCTTGGAGGGATTTGAAGAACCATCTAAAAGATAAGGAAGACCGTTATCGAAAGCCCTTTCGCTGAAGGAGATGATTCGTTAGGCAGAGACTATTTTTGACTTGTTTTCTTTCATTTCTGACCAATATCGGGGCATACATGCAGTGTATATTTTGAAGGCCATGAGTATATTTTGAGACCACCCAGTGGGTGTAGACGAATGAGGAGAGAATATTGAGCGTTGTTAGCCCGAGGTGAAAGGCCATAGATCCTCTGTAGTAATTGCATCGGGATCCTTTTCTATGAAAAGTTGAAAATGACTCGAGTTCATTATTTTCGGGCTTGGATGCTGGATTATGATCAAAGGTAGTGTGAGAAGCCCAAATAGCAGGGTGCGACGCAGCTACAAGCAGGATAATTCAATTGATATTCAAGTAATAGTACCCTCCAGCGAGATCAAAAACTAATCGATGTCCTTCTTCAAACCCCCTCCCAGCTATTCTTATACCCGCGCGGGGCATGACGGACCTCCGCCGGAGGTCCGCCAGAGATCTGTTTAGAATATGTTTCAAGCAACATATATTCCTTTCGCAACTATTCCCTGATTCTATACTCACGTGCGACGCACGTGATACGCCTGCTCGTCACAGGTAGACTGTTCAAATAACTTCTCATTTTCATCTATATTTAATAGTATATATCTTTCCATTTTGTTATAAACGTTGTGAATAATGGTATTTCCAAACAATATCCTATTAGTTTAATTAAGTGTACCCGAAACAGTAGGTGGTATGATGATGGTACTTGAAGCTCCGTCTCTCTTGCTTGCTCTGTTTTCGAGACGACATTTACCTACGATTATATAAAGAAACTCTACTACCGATATATATTGATTTCATTCGGGTCTTAGAGATAGTTAACAGCACTAGATGGCAGTAGGTTTGAATTTGTACTTCTATCTATTACAATATACACTTTAGCCTATACAATCCCTCACACCGCCAGGGGAAGAAGGAAGCGCAATCGAGCTATTAATAAAGCTTAGGTAGCAATTCCAGCCGAGAGAAACTACCTGCACGACGATGACTCGGTGATCGAGTGGGACAAAGCGGAAGTTGATAAGCTGGACAAACGGCCACACTATCCAATTCCTCTTCAGGGCCATAGTATATGACTTCTCTAGCTTCTCCGACGCACTCGAGCCCTCCATGATAGACATTGAGCTCAAGAAGACGAAGAGACTCGTCGGCGCAAAGAGGGTTTGGTCTATGGTGACACGTGCAACCATTTCGACGTTTTTGTTTTGGAGGACGATTCTGGTCTGGAGGAACTTGAACCATCTCGAGGCCGCTGGACGCCATATCGCTGCGTGAGATGGTATTAGTTACGAAAGATAAATTGAAATGAAGTGGATTGGGATGGATAGTGAGCTTTCGTAAAATACCTCCGCCGTAGAACGCCATCCGACCGGTCCTGGCGAACTCATGATTCCGGGAGCCCTTTTTCTCAACGAACTGCTGCGCGAGGATGTCTCCGGTGCCGAAGAGAACAGTTGTAGCAACGGCTTGTGTCACGGTGGGATGCGATGCCAGCTTGCACTGGTACCTAGCTGGAACTCAGCACACCGAACCAAAAGCATGTGATTGAATCAAGATGTCAGTTCAGGGCATAACGCCTTACCTATTGTAGTTTAGCGTAGAACAGCTGGAGAGATTACCATCTCTCAACACCACTCCTTATTGTTAGTTATTCAGTTATTCCAATATATTCAGCACTGGCACAAGGTCCAATTGCATCAATTGCATCAGTTGTAGAAGAACCCTCTGATCCAACAGTTATGAGCCCGGTCTGCAACCAAAAATCTTCCATCTGCACCAATAAGATCAGAGCTGCGCCAAGAAAATCCTGAAAACACGAATAATTCCTTCGACACAAAACTTCGAAGTAAAAGATAAAATCAACTACACATCCAAATCATCTGCAAAACAAATCCCAAGTATCCAGATACTTTACCTATCGACTGCCAAAAAGAAGAACCCAAAGAAGTAGTTATAGATATAGAATTCGAAAGTGAAATGAACATAGCCCAGAAAGCAAAATGCCGGCCAACAACGAAGTCAGCAGCAAAAGCTCTGAAGCTAGAATACTTAGGGACCTAGCGAACTAAGAGAACTAATTGGAAATAAAGAGAACAATATTAAGAAAGGTTTCTAAAGCCTAGAAATATATCGACTCCAATAGAGAAGAGTATAGACTTGTAAAACTAATATAGCCTAGATCTAATAATATAAAAAATAAATCAATACTTGTATATAATAAGAATAAGAGTAAAGCTCTGAAACTACAAGAAGAAAGAACTTTAACAAAGCTCTTAGACCTTATAACTGAGTAGAATAGATTTAAGTATTAAGAATTAATTATTATTTATAATACAAAAAGCAAGGAGTTTAAAGTTATAGAGTAAGTATATAGAGAGTTATATACAAAGATTCAAGAATCAATAGACTTATATCTTTTATAATTAATCTTTCAGAAAGAGAATATATATAAAATATTATTAATATTATAAAATAATCTAAAGCTAAATAATAATATTACTAATATATAACTAACCTTAGAATAGAAGTAACTTACTAGAATAATTAAAAAGAATAATAATATTAATAATTAGTTATTAAATCTAAAATTAACCTTTAATAATTGTTAATAAAGAAAGATTTTACTATTAGTAGATATATATTTGTCGATAGATTTCCTCAACTATATTAGAGATATTTCTTCTGAATTTTATAATAAATAGAATATCAAGATTATATATAATAAAACAAATAATATTTCCTCAAAAGATATAAAGTTCTCTAGTCTAGTATAACTCTACAGAAATATCAGGTACTTTTCTATAGTCAAAAAGCTAGCTAGAGTAACTTATAGTATTTTTGCTATATTTAATAAAAGAGATATAAATAATATAACTTTAATAACTTTAAGTTTACTTATAGAGAGGAAGAAATATCTTTATAATAGAAGATATAAATAGTAATTCTATTATTATTTCAATAAGGAATATAGATTATATTAGTAGACTTTAGCAGAGAATATAATAAAGAAAATCAAAGAGAAGCTTAATAGTAAGTTATTACTTAAAGTTAAGATTAAGCAGGCTATTAATAACTTTAATTAATAAAACAAGAATATTATAGTTACTAAAACAATAACAAATATAATACTAGAGAGTACTCGAAGTATCTTTATAACTCACAAAATAATAATATACTTAGCGAAGCAATATTATATATCTCTCAGGGATAGTTTTATTCTTGATATAGGCGCTAATAATTATATATATAATAATAAGAATCGATTTATTAATTTCAAAAAAGTTATAGAAATTAAATATATTACTACTAGTACTGAATATTTAGCAATAGAAGGATAAAGATCAATTAATATTAATATTAAGTATAAGAGATTATTAACAAACTATCGCCAAGTTATAATTACAGAAGTAATATATATTTTTTCCTTTTATACAAGTATAATCTTCTATTATATTCTTTAAACCAAGAGATAAAACTAGCAAATTAACGATTAGTAAATATTATACAAAGATATAAGGCTATATTAAACCCTCAAGTATAAGAGAATATAGACTCTAGAATATTAATCTCTTTTTTAAAGAGAAGCCTCAAGTACTTTTATAGTTAGAAAGAGTATAAAGTTACCGAAAACAACAAATATTAATATCTAAACTACTTACAAGATCTTTAAATATATTAATCCAAAAGTAATAGAATATCTAGAAAGCTTATATTCTAGTATTTATATTATAAATAGAACTTATAAATTAAGCTATAAGATATATTAACTAATAAATACAAAAAGGCAAATATCAAGAGTACTACAAAGCTATATTAAAAAGCTATTCTATATTCTATACTAGAATAATATAAGCTAATATAAGAATAATAATACAAGAACAAAGATATCTTATTTATATTACCCCTACCTCTTATTTTACTTTATATATATACTCTATTTAGGAAGTATAACTAATATTATCTAGACTATCAAATATACTCTTATATATATCAAGAGCAAATATAATATCAGGGTTACTAAAATAGTAATTAATAATAACTAAGCTCTTATAAAAAGCAAAGAATACTTAAAGCTAAAGGTAGAAACTAATATAGAATTTGAAGTATTAGTACTATATATTTATAAGTAGAATAGAATAGTAAAACAAGCAAATAAAGTACTAGACTTATAAGTAACAAAAATAAAGCTTGAAGGGAAGTTTCTAAAGGAGCTCTAGCTAGAAATCTATTTTATAGTAGTATACTTTCAAAACAGAACTTTAAACAAGAAACTAAAATAACTATTACTATTAGCAAAGCTATATAAGCTCCAAGGCAAGAAATAGAGACAGAAGTACTATTATCTAAAATTATATAAATATCAAGCTTATATCTTTATTTATAATTGACTAATATTTAATAAGCTAGTAGAAAAGGCCTATATTAGCTATCTTGTTAACTATAAATTAATAAATATCTAAAGAATCTAGATACTATTATTAAGGAGGGTAATAGCTATAAGAGATATTATATTTGATATTACAAAGTACTATTCTCAAGAAGATAAGCTAATTTTACTCTCTAACAAAAAGACAAATATACTTCAAATAGAGCAAATAAAATTATCTACTTCTAGATAAAAAATATTAATTAACGATATAAATAATACTATTATTATTGATATAGAAGATATTAATAATATCGACTAAACAAAAGAAGAAATAGAAAAGGAGTTAATAATATTGACTTTTTCAATATTATAAGAAATAAAAATAATAACTCCTGAGGAAACTTTAGAGCTATTATAATTATAGATAGAGTTAACAATATTTACAATAAAAAAGGAAATACTAGAATTATCGATGACAATAACTATAGACCGCCAAGCTACTAATACTTTGTCCACGAGTAGCAAAGGCTAGAATATATTATTATTCTCAAGATCAAGTACTCAAGAGGAATTGACAGAAAAGAAGGAGCCAAGAAAGGAAATTGTCGGAGATATTAGCAAAGGGAATATAATAGAAAGCAAGAGGTTCAGGAAAAGGTATAACTTTACTATATAAATAAATAATATTAACTAGAAATTATTCTACTTTAGTGCCTTTATAGTTATTATACAAATATTACTTTATTCAAAGCTCAAGCTATAGCCTTATTGTAATACTCTATCTAAGGAGCCTAAAACTTGGAAACAATATCTCTCTTATCTATACTAATTAAAATTCGAGGGAGCAATAAGAATAGAATATAATATACTAGAAGGCTATAATACTTAGAAAATAACTCCTCGAGAAAATATACTAATTAATATACTACTTTTAATATAAGTATAAAAATATAAGTTTGACAAAGATAGATTTCTAGTCAAATATAAGGCAAGACTAATAATAAGAGAAGATCTATAAATCAATAACAAATTAAAGATATATATAGCTATATTAGTAGCTAGAGTTTTCAGATTATTAATAGCAATAGTAGTATACTTTAGTCTAGAAATAAAGCAATTAGACACTATTAATATATTTACAAATACCTTTCTTAATAAACTAATATATACGAAGCTACTACTAGATTCAGAGATACTAGGCTAATATTTATAACTATTACAAATATTATATAACCTTTCAAGGTCGCTACTTCTATAGTTCAATAAATTATTAAGCAAGATAAAGAAACTTAAATTAAAGCCTATATTAGAGTATACTTGCCTCTTCACAAATGAAAAGCTTATAATATTCTTCTTTGTCAACAATATTATTATTCTCTATTACTCTTTAGATATAGTTATATATAAGAGTTTCTGCTATTCTCTTATATTAGAATACAAAATAACTAATCTAAAAGATCTCAAGTAGTTTCTAGAAATACAAGTTATTCGCGATATTAACTAGAAGAAAATATAGCTAGTTTAAGACTCCTATATCTTCAAGATCGCGAAGCAATTCTATCTCTCAGAAATAACAACACCGACGTTTATATTGACGGAACTACTTCTAAAATACAAAGGAGTAATAGAACAACATCAAAAGAGAGTCTACTAGTATAAGATTAACTCTATTAACTATAATATAATATTATCAAGATCTAATATTATATATATATTACAAAAGCTCTTAGAGTATCTATTAAATCCAGGGCTAGTCTACTAGAAGGCAGCTAATCGAGCTATTTTATATATAAATAACACGAAGGATTTAGTACTAGAATATAATAATACCTTTAACCTTACTTACAAACTTGAGTCAGGAGTAGAAGTACTAGAAAAGCTAATACTAGAGAATCTAGACTTCAAAGGCTACTCAGACGCTTCCTTTGCTAATAATATAAGCTCTAGGAGAAGTACTCAAAATATCAAATTCGACTTATTCAAGGGCACAACTAATTGAAAGGTTACAAAGCAAAAGTCAGTTACCAAATCAACCACGGAAGCTGAGCTACTAGCTCTATCGAGTATAGCAGACTAGCTACTATAATACAGGAGATTCTTTGAAAATATCAAGCTACAGATCAACAATAACAAGACGATCTACTGTAATAACCTTCAAACTATACACCTAGTAATCAAGGAGTCGCCAAAGCTAGTTACGAAGCTCAAGCATATAAATATCCACCAACACTAGCTCAGAGAGCAAGTAAAAGAGAAAAGAATTAATATTAAGTAAATATCAACAAACAACCAATCAGCGGACGGCCTGACGAAGGCGCTCACCAGTCAGAAACACCAAAATTTCCTTAAACAGCTTAATATAGTGGACGTCAAGTCAAAAATCGACGAAATAAGAAGATAAGGCTCAAAAAATCGCGCCATAGCTGTGAATAGCTTCACTTTTTCCTAATCAGGAGTGTTAAGCGAATTGAGGTCGACCCCAATCGGTGCACGGACCATCAAGGCGACAGCGACATTCACATATAATGCCAATAGGTGGCCAATAGGTAGGCTTAAGTACGAGCGGGCATGCCAATCATTTTTATATTTCCCTTTTCAGCTTAACAACACTACTATTTCATTATATTTCCTTAGGAATAGGTGCAGATCCGTCAATAATGGGAATAGCTTCATTATTCCCAGATCTGGGGGGGTGTGTCAGTTCAGGGCATAACGCCTTACCTATTGTAGTTTAGCGTAGAACAGCTGGAGAGATTACCATCTCTCAACACCACTCCTTATTGTTAGTTATTCAGTTATTCCAATATATTCAGCACTGGCACAAGGTCCAATTGCATCAATTGCATCAGTTGTAGAAGAACCCTCTGATCCAACACAAGAGACCACCAACCATTTGAGCATTTCGGATAACAACCAGCTCTTGTCGATGTATGAAGTTGGAAAATACTCTGGGATGTCAACAGGTGCAGATTTTTCCTCCATCTGTGTTAAGGGCCGAGATACTTACGTAATCAGATCTCCATTACTCTTACAGCACAGTACACCCCCTTGGATTACAAGGTATCTAGATACACAGACTAGACGATACGCATCAGTACGCAGTTACTGTCCCCGTCTTAGTCTCGTCTTGATGCCCGCCAGGGCTCGGACCTTTTACTGCAACAAGGAAAGAGGAGCGACCAGCAGTCTTTCGTATCTGTTCCTCAATCAACCTTGCGGCATGCGCTTCTCGGTCCACTTCTTCATTTACCCCGAGAGGGGGAGCCTTAGCCATTCCTGGGTAAGATATCTTGAGGCTGCCATGTAAATAGCTCTGTGTATTTCATTATTAGAGATATAGACGAAACATACTAGAATGAGTAAAGATTGCCTCTGAGAACGTTAAGACAGGCGTCGTACCGTTGGTCGAGTGTATTATCTAACCTATAGAGTAAGTAACTTAAGAGGAATCAAACTAAGAAACTCGCGCTACTGTGAGAACTGTACCGGCTAGTGTATTTGTCTGGTAATCAGCCACATATGTTATAACTGTGTCTGTATATACTAGTGCGATACCAATAGTGAGTATCACAGCGAGAGCCTGATTGGCAAGTTTCATTATTATACACATGTTGGTTCTTGATAGTAGTGTGGAGGACGGGGAAGGGGGGCATTAGCGAGACTAGCTTTATGGAATTTTATATTATCTACCTAACTAATACCTCGTCATCTGCCCTCCCACACGCTCCGCATCATGTAGTCTCTTGGTATACCATCTATAGAAGCCTTGAATCTGTTTTTAGTCCATTTCTTCCTCACAAATTCGAGTAAAGCGTGCCAAAGCAGCGTGGTGGTTGCTGAGGTAGCACACTCGACTAGGTTCCAGCTCATCCAGGGTAGAAAAAAGCTCGGCCAGGGTACAAAGCTCAACATATGCTCTATATACTACACAAATCGTTTACTTATCCTAATTAAGATACTTTCACGTGATTTACGCATCTCAATCATAATAAAGCTAAACTCAATTTAGTAACGTGTATATGCTTAGAATATGCTGAACAAGTTGGTTTCTAAAATTATTTCCTTGACAACAACAAAAGTAACTATACACTCACCATAAGCTTGACATATACGATAGTATACTAATGTTACATAAATTTTGACTAGTATATACCTAGCATGAACTCTGCTAGTTACACTATTGGCACATGTTTGGCATATTCTCTACCCCGGCTCAGCTTTGCACTGGATTTTACCCGCCTACCCTGGCCGAGCTTTTTTCTACCCTAGATAAGTTATAACCTTATAACTTAAGATTTCTTCTGGAATCGATATGCCTACGTCGCACAAATAAACTTCTGAAACTTCTAGACACGGAGGAGAAGTATCGGCCAGTTGAATTGTCCCCAGCAGAGAGAGAAAGATACGATAAAAGCGAACATGACATGGTCAGAGAGGTGAGAAGATTCGATGCCCAAATGAGAAACAACAAAGGCTACCTTTGTATTTTCCAACTTCAGTTACAGTTACGACGCTTTAGCAACCACGGAACATTTCAGAGCACGGCGTCAACATCTACTATGGAGGACGAGCAATTTGATCCAGACAAATATCTTTCTCTTCTGCAGGGAAGGGGCGATACCAAATGTGTCTATTGCTCGAAAATAATTAACGTTCTTAGAACATATGATGAAATTGATGGTGGTTATGCTACCGTAAGTGGCCACCTACCCTGCTTTGCATGTGAGCCACGATACAAAGCCTCATTACAAAAACACTCTCAAAATACTTACTTGTGATGCCCGATATGTTCTCAGAAAATACCCCAAACCTATCTTATCGGAGTTCAAACCGAAGGTAAAGTTTCACAAGCAAACAGGTCGAGAAAATCGGGGGTGTCTTTTGGAGACCATGGCATTTCTTCCAAGGCTGATATCTAATCCATTTCAGATGAAGAAAAGGGTATGATTCCACTGAATATTTCACCAGGAAGTGCTGATGTGACTTCACAGTATTGTCTTTTTATGCTGAACCAATCATTGGACTTGGTTGAATTCTACCTGAAAAATCGCAACATTTCATTCGTGCGTATTGATGGCACTCATAAACTTTCCCAGCGACAAAATATATTATCCGAGTACCATGGAAATCCTACTAAGTTTATATTATTGATGGCAATCGGCACGGAGGCGATTGGGTGTGTAATCTTCGTTTGCCCTTGATATAATTTTCAAATTCAGCTCATGAACATCGAACTAACTCCACCTCCAGATTAAACCCTACAATTGCTAACTATATATACATCTTGGAGCCGCAATGGAATCCTATAGTCGATTCCCAAGCAATCGGGCGTGTGTTTAGAATGGGGCAGACGAGGAAGGTCAAGGTTCTACGATATATTACAAAAGACACGGTTGAAGAAGTGAGTTTTGAGATACAATTTCCTTCCGCTTCTTCTTATCTGCTAAGGCATAACAGAGTATGAGATCGCAGCAGATCCGTAGATTATGATATACAGAGCTAGCTAGAAGAGAGACCTCCAACTGTTAGTAATGGTCAGCCGATGAAGGTTCAGACAATTCAAAGGTGTTTTTTAGCACAGTTTCAATATCTCAGCTATGTCAAGTCTAATACTTCAAAACCGGAGTTATTAATAAGAGGGCCTGTTCCTATTTTGTCTTTCGGGCTAGCACTTCTCTTGTAGGATTCTTCGTAGTCCTGTCTACTTTTGTACTTGTTGGATATTTTCAGAGATGATGTTTTATTTCTATAGAGAGAAGTGCTATATATATACACCTGGAGTCTGTAAGGTTGCCTATTGCTGCCTATTGCTACCTATTATCATGACTCATAGAAGGCAACAGTTGTCCTTGACTCCCTTTGTTGTCTATATTCAATAGTACTCTCTGAGCGTCTTTCCAGACCACTTCTGAGTTGACTCAAATCCCTCGAATTACTAGTTATCTGTGAGATCTCTGGGATTATAATTCTGTTGTAATAGGCCATATCTAAGAATATTTTGAATAGACTAAAAGACAAAGAAGAAGAAGAATCCCCAAGCTTCTTTTTAAGCTTCACTACCCCTAACGCACAGACTCCAGTCCGAGGTTGGCCCGTCCTAAGTTGTGTTGGAATCTCAGGTAAATGGGGTCAAAAGAGTGTATTCTATAAAGGAGAAAACCGGCTATTATTTTACAGGTGGGCTCCCAGAGCCTATAATATAGGTGTGGCACTAGGCCAAAGCGTACCCTTGAAACAGGTTCCAGACCTAGTTGTAACAAGTTGTCCTGTGCACAACAATCACATGACCAAGATACACGTGAGGTGTCAATGTTATATATTTTATAACTTAACCTTATGTTCTTATATCTCGAGACAGAGCTCACACACTCGTCCGGACTAGAGGGCTATTATATAATAGACTCGAGGAGCTCGTGAGCTATATGATCTAGTGTATATATATTGATCTAATATTAGGATTTCTATATAATAATATCCTTACTCTCGGTTATACTGCGCAATGGGATCCCATGAGATAGGGGATGAAAATGTGTCCTTATCCTATAAGACCCCCATCCCACCTATGGGATCCCGGTGGGGCCCCTATTATAGAGTCACGTGATTACACGTGATTACACGTGATTTAGAAATCAAGAAAAGACTTTATATTAATATAATAAGCTAATATAAAAGACTAGATTATATATAATAGTAAATATTAGTAGCTTTTTATTATTATTCATAACTATATATAATATAACTTTAAAACTTTAACTTAGACTTTGACTTGGACTTCGACTTGGACTTCGACTTGGACTTCGACTTGGACTTCCACTTGGACTTCAACTTGGACTTCGACTTGAATGTTTGATTCTCAAATACGAAGCTTTAATTTAACTTTTTAATTAGCGAACAAATAAGATAATAGGTTTAAAAATAGTATCTTTTCTTTCTAAGAAAGCAATTGGCTCTAATTTAGTCATGTGATTTTTATTTCCCGCTATTAGAAGCGATTGGCTCTTATTTAATTATATAATATATTATATAATCACGTGATTAGTCGAGAAATTGTCACGTGGTAAATGCTTCATAATTCTTATCTATATTTATACTATACTTAATTATAGTATAATTAATGGGGCCCCCACCGGGATCTCATGGGGGCAAAATATTATCTTATCTCACCCATGGGGTCCCATGGGACGGGATGGGATGGGGTCTTGGGATCCCGGTACGCAGTATACTCTCGGTTAAGAGCTTTTTACTCCACCTTAATTATTATCTTAAATATAAGTTTATTATCTATAAAACTATATGACAGATATACCCCTGGGTATACTAAGTAATTAAGTCTTACTTTAAACTTATAGAGTCAGGGTTTTATAAGTTATTTAAGGGATAAAGAACGATGATTTCGCTTTCGAAGACACTAATAATTATAATAATAAAGAAATTTTTTTCAGAGAAGAGTACTTAGTTTATTATATATTATATTAAAATATTAAACTAACCGTAAAAGCCCAGGCTAGTATTTTATAGTCTTGAATTTAAACGGCTTGACTTTATTCTGCACTGAGATTCTATTGATGAGGAAGAGGGAAAATTATAGTAGAATTGATAGTATACCGCAGTTCGTTAAGGCGAGGTTATTCAATCATACTACAGAGAAAAATACACACTCAACGAATCTAAGAGCCCATAGGATACTATCAATGTTCCCACTGCGCAAGTTATGAACATGCAGCTGTGGCAGGCTACCAAGATTGGTGACTTGTACACAAGCCCAAATACCCTAGACCAAACTAAAAATTTCATCTTATCACTCCACCCACAGATTGGCAATAATCTCTTCCAAAGAATATTTGGTTTTAATTACGATTTTCGCGGAACACTACACAATTGATCCACTCGATAGTCCTACTTCAATACATCAGGTAGCCAGCCTTGAATACCATCCAATTTCCTCTTTCGATATATTTCTCCATTCCGTTCATCGCACAAAATGGATAATTTTTTTATAACAAGAAAACGGCAATAACTCCGTTGGTATAATCATCTGAACAACTGTTTCAAGCACCGCCATCACCGGGTTTCTTCGCGTTAATATTGTTCCACTTGCTGAACAAGCTGATAGGGAAAGTGACGCCGCAGGCCCTGATAGTAATTGCGAAAGCAACCTTGATACCCCATGCGTACGCACGGAGAACACCGTCTAGCTCGGCTCCGGAAAATACCTGGTGCAGCTCAGTGGCACCGGTACCCGTGACTTGAGCGGGATTGACGCTCAGTGCCGTGTTGGCAAGCTTGTGCACGAGCTGGTTAACGAAGCCGGATTGCGCGGCTGCGATCAATAATGTGCCGCCGACAGATCGACAGACTGTGCACGAGGGATACACTTAGCTTGGGGATACAAGGGGACAAAGAAAATTGTCGACATCCTAGGACAGGGCGAAGGAGAACTCACATATAATAATCGCGGTCGTAGGAGCCATATCGCTTGGTGCAGCAAAAGCCTGCGCAGCGATGACCGGGACTTGGAAGGCGATGCCGTATCCAAAGCCTGCCAAGATCTGATACCCAACCCATTTGCCTGTCGAGGTCCCAATGTCGAGAGTATACAGTAGACCAGCGGCGATGGTTACGACCATAGATCCAACTGTCAAATAAGGAGTTGCAATACCAGTCTTCGTGATGGCTTTGCCCGAGGCAATTGTGGCAATACTGAACATGATGATGAGAGGAATATTGCGCACACCCGAGCTAATCGGACTGACGTTGTCGATGCTTTGGAAATAAATGGGCATGTAATAGAGCATGATGAAATACGAGCCAGTGAAGAAGAAGCCCCATACACCATTGACCCAGACCGTCCTTTGGCACATGAGGCGTGGTGTCAGCATAGCGCGTTCACCTTGCCATATTTCTATTACTATAAGTGCAAGGACTATGACAACGAAGCCGACCAGTAAACCGATAACAACGCTGGAATCCCACGCATGGGTTACACCACCGTACTGAAGAGCTAGAAGCAAGGCGGCTAGTGCACCCATTATAAGCACCGTCCCTAACGGGTCCATTTGTAAAAGCTTCTCCTTGAACGTAGCATCGGCCAGTTTAACGGCTTTAGGGGTCTTGAAGGTGAGCAAGATGGTAAAAGCGGCCAGACCACCGATTGGAAGATTGATATAGAAGCACCTAAAGTTGTCATATTAGGCCGGGTCCAGCCATAACAGGATTTGATGATTGGAAATAGTCCCTTATTTTGCAACAAAGACGAAGCAGTACAACATTCTTGACTCACCACCTCCAGGACGCTGCATCTGTAAGCCCTCCACCAATGAGTGGTCCAGCGACAGCGGCGACGCCATATGACCCACCAATGACCCCCGTGTAGGTAGCTCTCTTCGTGGGCTCAGCAGCAAAGGCAGTAATGGTGTATACTCCAGGCGCGATACCTGAGGCACCGAGACCGGCGATAGCACGTCCAACAATCAAAGTTGTTGAGTTTGGGGCGACAGCGCAGATTAAACTTCCAAGTTCAAAGATGAAGATTGCTACTAGAAAACTGGTTTTGAGGGGAAAGAATTTATACACTTTGCCCCACAGTGATTGGAACGCTCCGAGCGTCAAGAAATAAGCCGAACCGTACCACGAGATGTCGTCAAGGCTATTGAATTGGTCCGTAATCTTTGGAATAGCGGTTGCAACAATGGTCTGAATCGAGAGAATCAGCTTACTGGCGTGTAATGCATTGGTAAAAGATGACTCTGCGAGAAACCTAGAGCGGTGGAACTCACCTGATCAAGAGAAATGAGGGTGATACTGAGCACGAGCGCAAGCATGATGAACAAGACTTCGACACCTTTTGGGTATCCAACAGGTTCTTGCGGCTCACCCACGGCTTCTTCTTTAGTAGCGGGACTATCCTCTCTGGGGAATTCTGGTTTCTCTACGCCATTGACAGTCAAGGATGCCACAGTAGACGTTTCGTTAGACTCGACGATATGCTTTTCCTTTTCAGGCTCGATCTGATGTGTTTTCTCCCTGATCGCTTCGAGCTTGCCGTCCTCTATCAAGGGAGGTGGAGGTGTTGATGGAGACATGTGTGTTTTTCGTATGGCTCAATTGATTCGGCTTGATATGAGATTCTGTGTACTTTGAAACGCGACCTTGAAGCAATTAGCGTGCGCTGAGCTTATATAGATAGGGCTGTTAAAATGTACGGAAGTAATGTACGGAGGTATATACCCAAATATCATTTGATTGTAGCTCTTGGCGCTCGCTTGCTACTTTATCAGACCCCCTGCTAGTGTTGTATAAAGGAGCTGGGCCTAATTAACGCCGTTAAGTCCGCAAACCCGTTAACGCCGCTCGTCCGAATAGTAGATACAGTTTATCATTATAGTGGTAATACTCACGTTTTTGGGTGCTTTCAATGACTGAGGACCTGGGTATTTTAAGTGTATTAATATTATCCTAACACGCCCCTCTATCATACCTGGCATACTATAAACGAAGACGTGCGTGATTACTTGTATATAAATAAACGCAAAGTAATAAAATAAACAATAGATATTATTTTCTATAATCTGGGAATTATTAATATATACTTTTTGTTATATTAACCTTTGTAGTTATTTTATAATAAATATTTAAAGTTGGTAACTTTGTCGTAGATTTCGAAGCGACTCGCTGTCACGACAAACTAAAACCCACGTTTACCTAGGCAATCGAGTATCACTGAATTCTTCAATATAACGTAGGCTTTTCGCCAGTGAAATAATAGTATTATCATTCGATAAACTAATCGCTAAGGAAGGAAAGAAAGAGCTTGAATTTGGATAGGGTGATGATAACCCCTCCACCAGGATAGAATATACAGCGTGACACAGGCTACTCCTATGCTAAACCCTTAAACTGGAGAAAATCCTGGAATTATGGGATTAGCTGGCTTCAAGGTCGAGCCTGACGTGATGTCCGCTATTTGACTTGGGATTTCGGTAAATCCGAAGAATGTTATTTTGCTCTATGGTCTCGAGGAATGTGAAAATTACCAATTACGTGGAACTGACAACTGAGAGAAGAAATGGATTTGCTGGTTTCCATTCCAATTTGAGGCATCTACTATATCTAATCCAATTATTTGGGATCAAGCTACTAGATATTGAGTAAGAAGCTACAAAGCACGTGCAGCTAAAGTAAGCCCAGCTAAGACACAGCTTGATAAAATAATAACCTAATGTGACGATGGGGGGTTCCTATAAGCAAGAGAAATTGGAAGCAAAAACCTGAATACGCGAAGCGAAGCGAGCCCCGTGAATAAATAGTAGGAAGATCATCCCATAATCATTCAACACCCGCAGATTATATTGCAACTAGGTTCAGGACCTGTTCCAAGGGTACACTTTGGCCCAGTGCCACACCCATATTATAGGCTCTGGGAGCCCACTTGTAAAAAGAGTGGTGGTCTTCTCCTTTATGGAATACACTCTTTTGACCCCATTTACCTGAGATTCCAACAGATTATCTGTCTTTGTGCCTCCGCATTGGTCGAAAAAAAAGCTGCATGATACGTCAAAGGCTTCCTCAGGAGTATGATTGAAAGGGCAACCATTAGAGTCCCCAGTATTTCCCCTGTCGAGGTAGTTAAGCGATATTCACGTGCGCACTCTCCTGCTTTCAGAATTTTGCCTTGCTGTTGTACGAGGTGAGATACGCTAAACCCGATTCTACACAAAAATAGTCTTTTTCTTGTTTGGGCAAGTCTCGTCACAAAGCATATATATAAATGTATTACATTAATTTGGTTTAACTAGGATTATTAGACTCAAAACAAATCAAGTTTGAATTTTTTTGGTTGTTATTTAATATAGGTGTTATGTTATAATGTTTGCGTGAAATCGAAACACGGTTTTCAAACAAGTCTTGTGTCAGGAAAATAAAAGCGGCATGCCATGGATTTTGGTGTGTTGGCGCTAATGGTTACCTTTTCAATCGTACCCTTCCTCAGTACCATTTAGCACGAGCTTATAACAACTACCCCACGCAGAATATCAGGGTGAATTCACCCGGGTTCTGGCTTCTCTAGGATATAAAATCGCGCAATTGAGAGCCACATATTTTATTTACCCTGGCTTGGTGTCATGATCTCATTAGCATGTGTGACTGGACTTGAGGCTCGACTACTTTGCAGAACAGAGAATCCAGAGAAGCCAGCACGGAGAGGCATATATAGTCATATATACAAAATTGTTAACGATCTTATTTTCTAATCGTCGGAACTCACGTGAGCACTGGGGTCGCCGTGTTAGTGTTGAAGTGAAGCCTGGAGGCCTAAGGCACATAGTGGCTCTAGCACGTGAGTTTCAGGCACGTCTTACTAGGTGCCCTCCATATGTGGCCCGAAGAACTTCGTAGTTTATTCTGTACAACAATAGACAGTAGCAAGACAGTGACGAACAATACGTTTTTAACAATATACTTGATTTACCCTGCTTCAGGCCCTCAAGACCTCATTGCATTGATGACATAAAGTCATCCGATTGGCTGGAGTCGTTAATTCCAACAGTTAGTATAATAACAGAAGTACAAACAGTTAGATATTACAATTTATCACGCAACATGGGATAGTTGTACTAAAATAGTGAACTTCTGCTAAGACATTCAAGTAAGCGTAGTAGATTGATAAATGAGACCTTGATTCTGGAAGAACTATAAAAGCATAGCTATTTATACGTACAGGGTCGCGAAGTGATTAGTCAGTACTTAGTAGCTGTAGGAGAGCTTCTCCTGTGTGCTTCAGGCGAGATTCAAGGCTGTGGCAAGCATAATATGGAGGAATTTGGGGCAGTTACATTTTAGCGTTCGCAAACTGTCTCTTCACTTGAAGCATCGTTTACCACACAAGCCGCTTCAATTGAGCCTGGCCCAGGTGCTCCGTATATAACTACAAGGGTAAGATATGCTCATTACACAAAGGTTACCGGCTAAAATGCCCCTCATGCTATGCCAACATCTCCTAACAGCGATGTCACAACCATGATTATTTCTTCTACAAAACACCATCATCTTGAGATTCAGGCATCTATCAGCGAAAATGATAAAAATAACTACTATTATCGAGAGCAATGAACGCTTCGCTAGCCAGCAGCATGAAGGGCTTGTGTGCGTTTTTATTGGAGCTACAAGTGGTATCGGCATGGGCACCCTACGAAAGATGGCAACTATGCTGTACTCGTCGACATTTTATGTGCTAGGGAGGTCAGAGTCGCGTTTTCAAAAAGAGCTTGATCAATTGAGAGAGCGATCTCCCAGCTGTAATTTCATCTTCATAGAGACACAGGTTTCCCTGATCTCAGGCATCGATGCCGCATGTGACAAAATCACTTCCGCTGAGCAAAAGGTGGATTATTTGTGCATGAGCCCTGGCGGTATGCCTTTCCAAGGAGCTGTATGTATGCATAACCTCCCTAGCACTAGAATAATATACCGAAACCAACAACTGCATAGACACAAACGAAGGTCTCGAGCTTTGTTTTGCGGTCTCGTATTACTCTAGACTACGGCTTGTATCGAACCTTCTGCCGCTTCTTCGTCAATCGCCACATTCACGAGTTCTGTCTATTTTGAATGGAACCAAAGAAAAGCGAATTAATGAAGAAGATATTGGTCTCTGGCAACACTGGGGTATCACAGCTGTTGTCAATCATACCACCATGTTCACAAGCTTGGCGTTTCATCTTCTGGCTACAAACGATACCCAAAAGCAAATCACTTTTATACATGCCACCCCTGGTTTTGTCAACACGGGTACGCCGCGTACAACATATCCATCAAAGAAGGATGGAATTTTATGGTGGGCATTTTTGTCAACAATGCAGGTGGTATCGGGCTGGATTATTCGTTACTTTGGCATGGCGCTGAACGAATCCGGCGAGAGACATGCTTTTCACCTGACGAGTGACACGTTTATTCCAGGCTCATGGGGTACCAGCAGATTCAACGATATCGTCTCTGATAATAGCACTCTTAAGGAATATAAAGATAGGGGATGGGCGGAGACAATTTGGGACTATACTCTGCAGATTTGGGACAAGGCTCTGACTACAAGTTCTACTTCATAAATTGGCAGAAATCCTGAAAGGGGGGGGTTCCTAAGCTTAGCTGGTATATGATATCAAAAGCTCAGGGGGAGCTTACAGATACGACTCTTCAAGAAATAGCCCCTCTAGGACCACACCAAGATTCAAGATTCAAGTATAGTTTATTTTACCAACGATAATACAAATCAAATTGGCAATCCCAGGCTGTTAGAATATATTTCCAAAAATAATTATTCATTCTATCTAAGGTGAGAAGTGTGCTATATATATAAGAGTCTTGGCCTCAACTCCGTCGAACTATACACTCGAAGTTGACCTATCTTCACGAATCAGTTGAACTCTCAGAGTCTCCAACTCCTCTGAATAGTTGAACCTTCGGAGTTACTGACTTGATCCCAGTCCCATATATCCAATAGATAGATAGAATGAATCATTATCTCCAAAAATCTTTTTCGACAGCCAACATATACCTACAGGGGAGATAGGAGCAGGAGCTTCATACTTAACTAAATATAGTATTCGCAATACACTCTATTCTTATACTATAGTGGGAACCTTCTTAACTTATTATCTCTCGTGTTACTACAAACAACCCCAACGTTCCCACCTTGGTATAGCATCCACTGTAGATAAGCGTTCTAGCGAGGCTCATACCACCACTACGTCCGATTATTACAGCCCCAGTACTAGATTAAAATCGCACTCTCCTGAAAAGTCCCAAAATATGTCGTCCCAACCTTATTTTTCATCCAACACAAATTCCACTCCACACCCTGCGGCGCTATATAAAACCAACTTACTGCCACACAACGACTCGCAGCATTCGAATCCTCGTTATATTTAGCACAAAGGTTTATACACTGATCTATATTTTGTGTCTGTGCTGTTCCAATGTCATATCCGTAGTAATTCGTATTGCAGTGTCGCTGGAATTTCTGTGTTGTGTTTGGAGGATTGTAAATTGTGTTGTCGTCTCCTGGGCAAGATACCTGGACCCCACCCGGACCAAGACTCGTTGTTGGTGAAGAGCTGGGAGAGGAGGATAATGTTGTGGTAGCTGTAGCTGTTGGTCCGGTACCTACAGTGATAGTTTGTACTGAAGTTGGTACCGCTACTACAGTAGTACTTAAGCTTTGAGATGCTGAATCAATTGTCTTTGTGCTGTAAAAAGTTATCTCTAATTTTCGCTCAGAAAAGATGCTCAGGCTTCTCACCTTGTGCTCCCACTAATTGTCCTTTTATTAATCATCGCTACGGCAATTCCAGCGCCTATCCCAGTCGCAACCACGACTACCGCGAGCGCAAATGCAAGCCAAAACGCTGTTGGTTGAAGACCACAGATCCTGGGGTGGGGATATGGGCCAATTTCATGGGAGGTGGCATTTAGCTTATCTCCCACTGAAGTAGTATCGGCAGGCTGCGAACATCTAAGCTCAGCGGAATGTTGATTATGATGAGGCGTTACGCTGACTGTAGGAAGGTTTCCCACAGGTTCGAGCCCTACTCCGTGATCGTATCTGCTCATGTTTCTAACCTGTGACGAGAGAGAGTTAGGAACTAGAGATAAAATATCATCACAATTTGGGACTTGGGGTAATGTTTCACCTTTACTTGGTTTTTCCTAACTTACAACTACTTCAGTGGTTTTGTTTAGGTAGGTCTATAAATGAAAAGTCCCTACCTATGAGACGGGTTGGTGGCTGTTAGCCTCCTTCGAATTATTGATTGATTGGTTGATTTGATTTGACTTGATTTATTCTCGTTGGCTGTGTAGGGCCGCTAACCCTATGTGGTTCCACTATTAGCTCTTCTACACCTATTATGTGAAACCTGCCTGGCTTGGATCTGAGAACCATACCCAAAGCATTTTCTGGGGCGTCTTGTTTACGCCCGTTTACAGCACAAGCCATTGACAGTTCTTCGTAAGTATTGTCGATATGGATCGCGCGCCTAATAGGCCTGTATCCAATGCGAACCGGATTACTGACATAACTATAGAGATATTATAGGAACGTTTTCATCACACTAAGCGAACATGGAAAGGAACAGTAACAGGATCTGATACGTGGAAAGAGCCTCGTCAACAGGGAGATAACTAGAGTAGTATAATAGGAGAATTGTATTTAGATCAACAATTATATCAGTAAGTTGTCACGTAACGTACGCTTACGGGGTCAGTAAGGTGTGAGAAAGAAGTCTGATTTAGGTAAAATAGAAGGCCAGAAGCTGATATATACAAGAGCCACTAAAATTAAAGTGGCAGAGCATAATTACATAAGCGAGCACGGCCTCTGGTATACCAAGAGCGTGGTTTTCAGTGACAAAACTTAATGCCTTGTGAGCCAATATAAGCAATCGTTTTTAGGAGTTGGCTCGTCGTTCTATATTAATTATTATAGCCACGTGACTTGTATACCATATTGCCTCAGAACCGCTACGCTCCGGCCAAACTTTGTACCCTGCGAGAATACCAAGCGATTTTGTATATAGGGTGCTAGGTTAAAGTATCAACCATACCCAACACACTGCGTAATTTGTGGATAGCCTCATTTTTTCTTGAGTTCCCTATCTCAAAAGCTGTCCAATCTGTTACAAGAGACAAGAAAATTCCGTTTTATTCTAAAGGTAAAAGTAGAAATTCCGCTCCCTAGCACTACAAGCCTCCATCCATTGTCTTCACAAACTCCAACTGGCAGAGAAAATCTCACGTTCCAACTTTCCCAGACATGTCTAGAAAGATAATCAAACATCTCCCCGCAGAATCCCTTGTTTCCTTGCTACCTTTTTAAGCGCCTCGAGAAGCCGATTCTCGTTCTCTACAACGAGTCTCCTGAAAAGGTTGTCTTCGGGTCGAAAGCAGTGCATCTCGGATTCTAGTAGGTGTTAGCTTTGAACTGAATGTATTCCTCACTTCACGTACGAATCCAATACATCTCTGTCTTGATAACGCTGAAATAATTGATGAGCTTCTTATCTTTACCAAGCATTTCTGAGACTTCCTCAGTTCTCCAGTCTAGTGTCAGTGGCGAGGTTGTTTTGTAGAGTGCGGAGTAGATGGAAGTTAACGTGTTATACATGTGAAAGCAGAGATCATATTTCGGGCGGCCTTTCTTAGGTTAGTGTTATTACCCGTTGGGGGTATTCGGCACTTACTTTCGTGCGCCCAACAAGCCATCATCAGCAAATGTTCTTTGTACGTGAATATCAGAGTCCACATGCAGAACCACACTCCAATAGAATTGCAACGGCCAATGCCTCTATTACTGAAAAGTAGTTTGTCCATTTCAGATAAAATTTCCATTTCAAGTTCCGAAATTTCTTTGCTGATTATTGCGCTTATCTGAAGCCTAATTTTGCTGGAGACGAATTGGGAAGTTGGGCTATCTGGACTATCCCTCATTGTGAACCCATTTATGTAAAGTCCTTGGAGTTTCTGAAGCCGAAGCGTGCTTTGCAGGAGATGTTGCTAGAAAAGTACTGTCAGCAATGAGTGCTCAATTGACGTGACAAGTTTGACCCACCAATGGTAGCTTTGTCGGTATTGTGCAATAAACCATTGCAAATTTCCCAATTGTGTGTTGCAAGTTTTGGAATGGCCCTGATGAACTCGACACTATTCTATTGCTACGTAGTTCTAGCAGCTGATCAACACTTGGTAAACTCGAAGCTTCAATCGCACATGGGGGATCAGGCACGAGTTCCTCTCTAGTAATCCCCCAGTAGTCCCATGAGCAAAGTCTCATGTTACCTTTGTCCTGCTTGATGTTAAAGGTGACTATAGGCAGTTGAATATACTCTCTGTTGGAATTGTTCCCGTCGTAGGATATCAAGCTAAAACAGAGATACCGAGGTTTTCCAATAATTGGAAGCTCCTTCAGCTGTTCTATTTTTAATGTCTTTTCAATTCTTGAAAATAGATCTTAGGCCAAAGGTTAGCGCGAGGACTGATCATGTGGCTATTATACTTCTCCATTCCCGAGTAGGTTCTTTTTTAATGGGTAATTTGATGAAAGGAACTCTTCAAAAAGGGTGAATAATAGTACATACAGCCACTATTAGTTTACCAAACGCAACTATTAAGCGAGGTGCGAAAACTTGGCCTAAAGAGAAAATTCAAAACAGCCTAGATACTCACCAATATGATCAAATCGGGTTGCTAGCAGATTTCTTCTGCTACATATCTGTTGAGAAAGTGTAACAATGCCAGTTCGTTTAAGACAGCATTCGCATGGCATTCCTAAGTTACACTATAAAAATCAGCTCGTTTTTCTTGAGCTAGGCCTAATAAGTGGCCTACGAACGGATGCTTTTCTCAGTTTACACTGAATGCAAGAACCGATCTTTCGCTGCAAGGTGACTTGTTCCTTTCTACTAGGCGAGAAGCGTTTCCTTTTCCTTTGTTTAGCTTTCTTCCCAGTGGCCGAAGAGAATACTATCATGGAATCTCTCCAATCAATATTCTGCGCCGTCTCATTATTTCGCTTTCTCTGTCTGTCTTGTTCTGGAGACACTGCCGCGACGAGATCTGTTGCAGTAGGGGAATAAATTTGCCGATTGGTGAATGCCTCCTTGTCTTCGGCTAAAATTTGGTAGGTTGCGTCTATAGTCTGATCAGGTGAGATAGTTGTAGATGGGTAGTCGGAGTTCAGCGTGGAAGAGTGAGATGATCCGTGGTTAGCGGGCCTGAAAGCATCCCCTGTTGAAGACAATGAATCAAGAAAATCAACCCCAAAGAGATCCTGCTCGAAATCGATATCACCAAACAAGTTCAAATGTTCGTCGTACACTACATCTATGGCGGTTGTTGATTTATCGAGTGTATTTAGGCCGAAATCCAGACTAAAAGTGTCATAGTTATCCATTTCGAAATGCGAAGACAGAAAGAGCACTTCAGAAATGTCGGGGAGAAGATGAACCGTGAGGGCAACAGAACTAAGAAACGAAAAACAACATCTTATAAAAACCTGAACTGAGGCTATTGATGCAAGCATTTTGATTCCGGTGACCTCTTTTGGAACTCGTGGCGTCACTGTATAAGGCAGCAGACTACCCGCCAATCAAGATGCTCTTTGTGACAGCCGGTGTGTGGGAGCACCATTTCAAACCCCCGAGGTTGAAATTTGAATATCAGAAATGGGAGAAAAGGCAGCTGGGCATTATTTGGTCCTCAGAGTCTCGGTGTAGAATGCATTAATTGCTGTATAGGGTAGAATAGATATGGAGTACGCAAGTTTGAGCAAGGAAACTGGGGCTTACAGGCCGGGCACTCTGAATAAAAGCTCCGTGTTAGAATTAACGGCTTCGACCAATCATATGACTAAAGTTATCAATGCAACGAGGTGTTGAGGGCTTGAAGCAGGACTCAATTAACGTGGATTTTAACGACGCATCAATTAACAGCGATGTGGGGGTCATAATCACTCATCCGTTAAGCACATATGCTTTGCTGTAGATTAAAGGTGTTTGTATATGTTTGGTGCTTTTACACTAGACACTAGATAGGAGGTAGTGTCACTTTACTAAAAAAAAAACACCACTTCATGAAGGTGACTATATATTCATTGTATAATTAGAATAGAAACAATCAATGACAAGAATTTTGAGCGATATATTCTAAAAGCTTTGGTAAAGTGAAAGGGACAAGACTTTCGGTAAGTGAGCTCTTTATTTGATTTAAAGAATCTCCGCAGTGCAAATTATTGCTATTCCAACATAGGTCAAGAATTTTAGAAAGTTCCTCCAAAAAGAACTCCTTTACAATTATTAGTTGCGTTCAATTTAACCACAAATATACAAAGGTCTCACCTAGTGCAGAGAAAACTGTCCAGACAACTCCCAGTAGGGCAAGTTTTGGTGTGCAATATCTTAGGTTTAAGTCAGAGTTCCCTAATCAAGTATCCAGATGAATATATACAAGGAGAGACTTACGCATCGCCCATGGTCCGAATATAGCCAACCCACCAGACCCACTGTGCTACCCAACAGCCAAACATGGCTATCACAGTTGTTGATGCAAAGTTTTTCAGCCTCTTCAAATCAGTATCCTCGCCATTTTATTCTTCACGTCTTCGTTCTGCAGCTATTTGTTGCCATTTTGCAGCTACAAGCTTTCACTCTTTAATACATAAAATATAAATTTCAGACAATACTCTGAACTTTCTGTGTAATTGTTTTAGCCAGGTATGATGCAGGAGAACCGCCCGCTGTTCCTCAATGGTAATATTTTGACTCAAGCGGCTCATCAAGATTAGACTTGGGGTTCCACACGCTCCGGCTCGGAGGGTAATTTCTGAACGACACAGATGGCGGTGCTGCTGTTCCCCAGATTCTCCTATTGGTTGTGGAAACTGAATATGGAGATTTTCAATCTCCTCAAGCTCGCGTCCTCTCCTCCAGAGACTACGAGCCAATGATCTGTCATTAATAATATTCAGCATTTCGCCTATCCGGCCTTTTGCATTTTGGGCACGGAGTCTAGGACCCTCTACCTCTCCAACCAAGCGTCCTGTCGACTCTTCCATCTGTACAGAAAATGACATCCAATTCAACTTAACATTCCTGAGCTTTTCTTCCGCCAATCGAAGATTCTCCAACTCCCTTTGCTCTTTCATCGAGATTGCTGAAATGCCTGAACGCTTCCGCTCTAACCTGGCACATCGTGCTCGGAGGCCTTTTGCTCTGCTCTTCGCTTTAACAGAGCCTGTGCATCGTCAATAACATACTTTCTCAACTAATCCCAGGAGTCGGCACAATGATTCCAGTTTCTGCCAAGTTTGGAATACTCGGTGCAAGCAATCTCATATTCTCTGATGAATCCAGTTGGGCACTGGGACCTAGAAATTGCAGTTTTTTCTCTTTCTGCATCTGCCATTCCTGTTTGCGACACGCTGAGTAGGTGATGCTTTCGTGTCATTCGACCGAGACCCGCAACTCGGGTACCAAACCGAGCGATACTCTCGTTAACGCCTAGTATCGAAAAAATGCATTCAACTATCGCAAATAAAATAACTACTAGCCATAGCAAAGCGCCAGCGTACATAAAAAGCGCATCGTGACCATGTGGAGTATTGTCGAGTCGACCAACTTTGTAAAATTTTTGCCGTCGAGCGTAGTTCGCAGCGTAGCCCATATAATAAAATGCAAGCAACTGGAGGACAACTTCTATAACGAGAGTTGATGCAACAACCGAGAAATACATAGCTTCTTTTGCCAGCCATGGTATCAGAATAATCACCATCTATCCTAGTCTAAGATTTTTAGTAGACAGTTAAAATTATGACTAAAATTTCTTACCTTGGTCGTGTGCACCAAAGAAGGATAAGCTGGCCAATTTCAACATGAAGGTAACCAGGACTCATATGAATAATATAAGCATTTATAGGATTACTTGCAATATGAAATGCAATCCCCAAGGGGCCTGTCAAAAGCCAGCCTCTTGACTGAGGTTTCCCACAAATTCCAAAGGTTATTTTCTCGACAGTTGTTCGCCGCCCGAGGATTGGAACTGCAAGAGCCATTGCAATGTTAACAGCAGCAAAGATGCCAAGCTTTGCAGCATTGGATGGACAATGCTGCGTGTCACTCGCTTTCGAACCTTTGATATCGGATCTGCCCTGATTAGATCTGTCAGTGGCCAACGAGACATTCTTCCAACCTATACCCCAATGCTTTGGGACTAGTTCGCTTTCCTGAACGTTGAGTAAGCTCATCCACGAGTTTGGTAACCCCGTCCACCGGGCTGTGGCATTACAAGTCCGATTCATCCACAAAATAATATCAGCTCTTTCCCAGGACAAGTTGCAAGTTCCATTACAAGTGCTTTCGTATGTAATATTCGCACAGAATTGCCGCATATTGGTAACTAAAGGTGTCAAGCTTTCAATGTACACCTTTGACTTGTGAGAGCTTCTTGATGATGGAGTAGCACATCTTGGCAAGATTTTTTTTTATGCAACTAGGGTATGAAGGAATATTCGAACTTGGAGAATAGACAGTCTGATCAAATTCAAGGTCTTTTGTCCAATTTGACGGTAATCTTTGAAAGTCCTTCGTGCCTTGACAAGTCGCATTTAGCCAAAGATTATTAATGGTATTATTTTTTCCTCCCTGGCACATCAACAAATACTGGCTGCGTTGGGTTCGGATTGATTGACCACAAGCGCAAGTTCTGTCTAGATAGGCCGTCTGAGTATAGGCTGGGGCCGAATATCGCGACGTTGTTGTAGCTGATGGTTTGATCAAAGGCATGCCTGTATCGTTAAAAATACATTCGGCCCAGGCCTCTTGGTACGTCAAACATCGACTGTATATGCAATCTGGAAGCGAGTACTTGGGCTGTAGAGCATAGGAAAAGATCTTCCTATTGGCTTTCAATTGTATACCTGAGGGTCATTATATGAGTTACTGGAATACCCATAGTATATGCTTGTCATATTTCCAACTGTAATCAAGTCGACTTCCGATACAATTAAAGTCCAGCCATCTGGTAAGCCTCTCCAGGTTTGAATATCACCACAGGTTGAATTAAGCCAGTAATAGTATTCTAGCAATTTCAATTTGCCATTGCACGGGACGTAGTAACTGGAGTTGCTCTCAGGTCTTTGCAAACGCAGTCTTTGTTAACTAATGTTCCCCAAGTCATACATGATCCGAAGAATGTTGAAGTGCATTTTCGTGCTGAACATTCCGATACCAATCTAGAGTTCCATGGACAGTTTGTAGTTGAGCAGTTGAGAACACAAGATGGTGAGCCTTTGATCACATTTGGGAACACCCAATGAGGTATAGCATCGTCCGCGGCAGTTGTAGTTACACGAGGCGCCAAACCCAGGTCCTGCCGGGCTCTGAGCTCACATTTTACAGCGACTGCAAAAACCACGAAATATATTTGCCAGTATCGCCCTCTCACAAACATCATATTTTTATGAGCAGCGAGAATCCTTTTAGTGGACGAGTTTCAGGGAGGTGTATTTGGTAAATGTTTTCAAGCGTAAAATATTTGACGACGGGTCGAGAATCAAGGGCTAAATATGTAGAGAAAGCACTGCCTCGAACAGAGACTATCGGTGTAAGAGATTGGCGCAAATTGTGGCACCTACTACAGGATTTCCCCTACCAACGAAATTGTGAGGCTGTCATGGCGTACTGAAACATTTCCAAGCTGATTCGCAAAAACTACGAGTTGTGAGTATTCTCTGACTGATGGATACAGCCTCGCTGAATCCGCCTGTTGTTGTCACATTAACAGCGAGAATATCCTGGCCTATAGCAAGATTTGATCTTCGTCATTGTGCTAAACATGAAAATCAATTCTCTAGAAAGACCCTAAGACTTGCAATGAAAAAGTGGATATAGATGAATCCTTTTTAAAGAGTATTTTTGAGTTTCCTTAATTACAACCGCATAGGCTCATTGCCCTAGCTATTATGAGAATTTTTGACGTGAACTTATTGTTGCACCACTTAGAAAACCCGATGGGAAGACAAAATGCCATTGCTCCTAATCAAAACATGAATGGTTTTAGCATTGGCTGTTTGTATGTGTTTTCACGATTCCAGATCCCGGTTTTTCATACCACAAAGCACGTAGAATTTATCCCTAATTCAATATAATGTGCATTAAGGTACAATCTGTCTAGAAATTAAATGTTTGTTAAGCTTGTATATATATTTTATGAGGAAAACCCTTGTATATGATAAATCGGACCATATCAAACCTGGATCAAGCCACCATTACCACCTTTCATCGAATGCCATATTGTGGTGGGGATAGCCTTGGTTTGGAAATCACGTGATAAACTAGAAGCATATAGTTGGATTTTTTTTCCAGAGTCACACACGAACAACATATACACCACCACCACTTAATTATTTGTATTTTGAATTAATCAATTATTATTAATTATATTCTTCTCTTGATGCTTGCTTCTCAAAGTCTATAGGTTGAGGACCTTATTCTACGTACCAGATCCTGTTCCCGTTTCCTGCTCTCAAGTTGTGTTTTTGATCCCCTCCACAATATTACAAAATTCGATAGTTGCAAGAATATCTGTATAATTCTCTACTACTATATTTAACAAAGCTAGCGGTGTGTCTTCCAAGCTCTATAAGCAATTTCTACGAATGGCAGGAACTCTTAGTAAAAGGATTATCAAGTCAAATAAAAGCAGGCATTTGCGGCATATCGTAAGGTGGTAAATAGACATGGGTTTAATACAACTCCATTTTTTTTTCCACTTTTTTCCCGCGACTTCTCCTTATGTCCGGTCTAGCATATGTGTCACGACCAGCTAAACTCATGTTTACCTAGGCAATCGAATACCACTGAACTCTCTAATATGTCGTAGACTCTTCGCAAGTGAAGTATTTATATTATTATTCAATAAACCAATTGTCAAGGAAGGGAAAGAAAGAGCTTGAGTTTGAGTGAGTTGAGCTGATCAAGAGTATTTATTGTAAAGTTTTATTTTAACTTATCTCTAACTTTCGAAGACGTGATTTGTAAGAAACGAACGAAAGATCCATGAGTTGTATCTTAACCTTCACTTTAATTTTAAAATTTAAAATAAAGAAGAAAAATAGCATTATCTTAAGGTTAGGGTCATCCCGCCTTATATAAAGATTTAAATGGGTTGCATAACAGTGTCAATGGGTACCCACCTTATGTATATGAGCCTGATATAGGGTTTGTAATCGCAGATAATAGGATAGCAAATATTTAAAACCTAAGCTTCAATCCTTTTCTCCTACATATATTATACATTGGCTACGCGGCTGGCAGGCACTTCAAAAGGCGAGCCTTATCCCGCTGCATAGCCATTTCAAATGAAGTAAATGTTATGCCAAACTTAGCCTGAACTCCCTTGGCACTCGCTGAAGCAGCGCTGATATCCTTTGCGCTGGCCAAAAGCTGAATACCCTGAGAAAAGAGGACATCCTTCACCGCCTCCATTTCCTCAGGGGTCCGCTTCCTCACTTGTACTTCCCTACCGCTAACCTTGACAAGGATATCGCGTACCTCTTCAATAGTGAGCGCTTCGTTACCGAGATTAATTTCCTGGCCACCGAACTTAGCTGGATCTTGCAAGGCCGCCGCTGCGTACTTTCCAACATCGAATGAGTCCGTATGAACCATCTTAGTCCCTGTATTATAGGCATGATCCAGTACCCCCTTCGTTGCTAGCTCAAGGAAGTTGTACGGGGCGCTTGGTAGCAAGTAATCATGAATCATCCATACCGGCCTAAGTATAGTGTAGGCTTTGAAACCGGCGTTGCGAACGGCATGCTCGACTTCTCCCTTGGCGGCGAAATACCAGTGCATTCCACATTCCTTCGTCGTTGAATCATCCCAGAAAGCCTTATTGTCTGCGTTAAAAGTTGTGGATGCAACAATACTTTCAACTCCTGCTTTCTTACATGCCTCAATCACAGTCTTGGACTGCTGAGCCTCCAGTCCTGGCATGGGGAAAGTATTCAAAAACACTGCTTTACAGCCTTGTGCAGCTTGCAAGATGATATCGAAATTCGTGCTTTCGCCTTCAAAGAGGGTGACACTTGAGTGTTCTAATATCAGGGGAACTTTGTGACAGTTGCGCACCACTGCATGGACTTTGACTCCCGCCGCAATGAGATGTGTGATAACCCATTGGCTCTGCTGGCCGGTCGCCTGCGTAACTAGGTAAGTCTCCATGTCGAAAGTGTCGTGTGAAGAGAGGAATATTCTATAAGAGCACGAGAGTGATTCTGAGATGTGGCCGATGTTCTGGGTTTGAATCTCGCACATTGATGTGCGAAGCAGGTCATTTATAGACTCGATTAACGGTCACTGTTCACAGTAACTTGCGTAATTACGTTGCGTCTTGATTTCTAATCCACTTGGACCTTTCACATGGTTCACTATGCTTTATGTCAGGAGATTAGCTGTCTCTCAAAGTTCTTATTGCCCTGTATCACAGTAAATGCACTCCAGCAGCCAACAAAAAATAAGGAGGAGTCCTGGGTGAAGCGGGTTTGTCTCAAACAGGTAAAGACAATGAATCCGCCTCGATAATACTTGCTCCAGGTGGGTCTGCTGGTACCGAAGGTAAGCCGGTGAGAGCTTACCCATTATTGTTAAGACGATGACAAATCAGCTTTCTTTCTCGCGGAAACTTACCTCTGGTGGGTCTCCCAAGTAACGCCTTAGGCAACACTGTTTTTATCGTATAATAATCGGGAATTAATTATTAACACCGTGTGCACAAAGTTGTTTGAATTCAAGGTCAAAGATACCAAGTCTGCTGCTACAATGAGGGCTCGAAGAGGCTGCTGGACGTGTACAGGTTAGTCTCATGCCAACAAACCCTGCGCTAAAACGCTTTTATCTAATTGCTCTCCCCCAGCTCGTAGAATCCAATGCGATGGGGCCTTGCCCACCTGCCAGAAGTGTTCTCGAACTGGGCGAGAATGCCAGGGGTATGAAATGCGCTTGTCATGGCCGAGGGATAGCGACAAGAAGCGTGCGATCACGGGGGATTTACCGCCAGTAGTAATGCGTACAAGGTCGAAGGCCAACCTCTCCTTCATCAACACAACTTGGCAGGACATGGAACTTCATAGTCATCTGTCACCACAGATAAAACCCTTTTCCGAGGCTGAGCTTCCTCTAGGGCTGTGGAAGCAGCCTCAACTAGGGGTTGACCATGTGCAATTAGTCCATTATTGTAAGCCCTAAATAGCGCCTTACTATTAATTAGTAATATTATACACTTAGCTAACCATAGATACCTGAAACAGTCTGTAATTCTGCCTACCTCTCGTTAGTCACGTTCGGTGTAAACCCTTCGCAGCTTCGAGACATAATTATACGTATGGCAGTGGCAGACGACACGGTTACAGGACTCGCTGTTTTCTACGCGCTGCTTGCTTTCTCTTCTCTCCGTCTTCATGGGTTCCATCAGCAGGCTGTACAACTGAAAATATTGGCGCTCCATTCTTTGTCGTCTTCTGTGAAAAGGGGACCGCTGAGCTTGGCGGACGCTGCTCAGCATGTAGCTGCATCTATGCTTCTCGGCTCCTTTGAGGTAGGTAACAGAGAACAGATTAAGAGAAACCCACAACTAAGTTAAACATTCGAATATAGATCCTAATACCATCGGAAAGCTCAGGCGAGTGGTTATGGTACATTTGGGGAGCCTTAAACATCGTCGAAACCACTTGCCTCAAATATCAGTCGAATGAAAGCGATATTGGCCATCTGCTTGATTGGCTCTACTATCACGATTTACTTTCTCGCTTTTCCATACATCACTGGCATCACAGGTCGTCAACTTTGGTGGCCCCATATATAAATTATCCGGGCCCCCAAGATCTTCGGTATTCGCATTTGGCAATACATAGACCAGTATGCTTCCTGAGAGTGTTTTAGTAATTTCATTGTTATCTGCTAATAATTATTTTTAGGCGTCGCCCGCCCCAAGCCCTTCGTATGCAATCTTAAACTTGTTGTCTGAGATATACGACACATTGTTAGATCCATGGGACCCCAGAAGTCGCAATGAAGATTACGACATCCGCTTAAGAGCACTCGAAGACAAGATCGGAAGTCTCCCTATCATGCCAGTTTCAGCTAGTTCCGGCGTTGATGACGGGGTTGCGGTAGAAGTATACCAAATGGCAGCACGAATCTATTTCGTACGGGCTTCGAAGAGCTCATGGAAATTATCCACAAAGATGAAGTCTTTGATAGATAATGTATTCGCTGGGCCTCTTCCGGCGCATGCGTGTGGCCACTTCTTTCCTGTGTTTATTTTGGCCTGTGAGACACGGACAGACGAGCGAAGAGCTACTGTCCTCAACTTAATCGATAGGGTTGAGAGGAGCACTCAGATAAAAAGCATAAGGGGTTTGAGGTATACAGTTCAGTCGATCTGGGTGCAGCAGGATCTGCATGCGGATAGTGATTTGTTATTGAACTATCTCGGCATTATGAGCGCCGTAATTGACTCCAGTGATTCCCTTCCTTCTTTTGCATAGGATCCTTCTTTTGAGGGTATTACAAGCGGAAAATCAGAAACATGACAAAGAGGGGGGTTGAAAGATGATTGAGGCAGGTATTCATCCAATTGAATGCTTTAGAATTTCAGGCTAATGCTAAATACCTAATCCTAATCTTAAGTGATTTGGTTTTTACTTCCTTGAGGGTGACTCTGCTATGACTGATCGGTCTGGCTTGCTTTAGGTGCTAGATGGTAATATATAACAACGAATTTTAGGCAATGCCTAGTCGAAACTAACACGAGCACCCGTTTTGTGGAATGAGATAGGACTCTAAAAACCCCATTTTGGATTCGGCAAGTAAAACCTTCCATTTACTATCTTTTCCATAAATTATGATGTCATCGCCACCACGAACTCAAATAAGCTTACCAGCCTACACAGTGCTTTAAATCTCACTAATACTACATTGTTAAGGATTCAAAGTGTCAGTATCACATGATACTCCAGTCCTACCTCAGCTTAGCGTCTGTTTCTTATGTATATATATCGCGTCGTACGAGCTCTGTTTTCTGCTCCTCGGACAACACAATTGCTACTTTTCTGTTTCTTAACACTGCCCCATTATTCCTTGCCCTACCATAAATCCAATATACCCTCTTACCAGGAGGACGATTTTAATTAGGACAAATTTATTACGTGGGAGTTGCTTCTATATCTTCCCTAACTCACATGCCTCCGTAGTTACAGGAGCAACTTAATAATATAAGTAAAGCTAGTAATAATACAGCCTTTTCCATGCCCCCCTAAGACTCGTAAAATTGCCCTAGACCAGATTGTTGGGATTTGTGATACAGTGTACGCTGTATAGCTGTAGCTTGTATACTGGATGTATATATAGATAGGGCTCACCCCTCTTGTGCGTCAAATCAAGTCGTCAACCTCTATCAAAAGTGCAACACAGATAATCTCAACCTTTACCATCCTACAGTTACAACTATCAGGAAGTCGTGCAGTAGCCACAAACACAACCTCGAGACTAGTCACAATACTAAAATTGTAATTCGGTCGGACCCTCCGTTTCCGCACACCTTATTTAGTTATATCAGAGAAGCCTCATGTTTCTAAAACCCAAATCCACTATACCTAATCACACTATATTACACTATAAACACCGTGAGAGACTTGAAATAGTGAAATTAGGATCCACAATATGGGAAGGTCCAGAGGTGATCTAAACACTACTTTCGTATAAATCCATTCCTAGCGCCGTGTCCCTGGCCATCCCAACACCACTCGAGACTAAATAAAGACAAATGAAATTATAAGAGCTCTTAGGCCTCTTAAATACTCGCGTCTAGCTATATGCAAAAAGGGGTTTAGTAGTGACTCTAACCTAATAAATCAGTAAAGAAATTCTACCACAATATTAAATTAGAGTCTTAAGGTGATAAAGTTAAATGTTTATAAACGGGGCATAGACTATGAGAGTTTACACGACTTAGTATATGATATCAATGTCTAAAAAGAAACCGTTAATATAAAATATATCTATTAATCTTAATAAACACTTCATGATATAATTATCAATAACCGAAAGGAGCAAGTATAGTAATGAAAGAAGGAATAAGATAATGTACATAATAAATATAATACGTATATTCTAAGTTAAATTAATCTATTTTATTGTATGTTTTTTATATTATATAGTCTTAGAATGATACAATTTTGCACAGATATACTCTTATAGCTAGAAAACTTGCTCAGAAGTATGTATCACATATTATGTGACCTTCTGGTTCATCTAATTTTATAAAGCATGTGTGGAACTATATGGAGAATAGATTCAGGACAAATATATCAGGTGATGTACAACGTTAAGGACATCTCTCACCCGAGGATTATGGATAGAATATTGGATTTGTGGTAGAGTGAGGAATAATGGTGCAGTGTCAAGAAACAGAAAAGTAGCAATTGTACTGTCTGACAGAAAACAGAGCTCGTACGAAGCGATATATATATACGAAACAGACGCTAAGCTGAGTATAGGACCGGATTATCATGTGATACTGATACTTGGAATTCTTAACAGATAATAACCAAAGTTAGTAACTCTGTACCTAAATCTTATATTTTGACTTTATATAATAATAGGTAGAATCAGTGGCATATTATGATTCACGCCCGCGGCGATCTTACTGGACTTTGAATCCAAGAAACTGCATACTTATTACTTTTTAGTGTTTCTAAGTACAAGTGGTGAGCGTATAATCACTGCATAATTTAGTTGTGTTATCGTCTGTAAAAGTGACGAAAAGTTAAGTGAATCAAGAAGGGACGGTAGAACTTTCATTTCCCTTGATAGACTTGATAGACCTGTTAGCCCGGTCCACCTAGTAGCTCAACTGACCCAATTGCGGATTCCTGCAGCCGATATACTGTCTGACTGTTTCCAAAATATAACACATATACAATTCTGAGATCCGAAGTTCCCTAGAAGCCCCCCTGGAAACTCACAGGGTCATATGGCCGTACGGGAGTCACTCATGACATGAACCTTGCAAAACCACGATATTATAGGACAATGTCCTATTTCTGTGTAACTAGTAATTATTTGTAATCCAAACAACTAATTATCACACCAGAACCTTAATTCGCTATACATGAGCCCGGAAATCACTAACTTAGGGTAGCGTGAGGGTTCCCAACCATTACTTATTAAGTGAAGCAGAGAGCCAGCTCACGGTTGCTGCCTCAATTTCCACCTCTCCCTTGTAGCAGTGTCCATAAGAATTACCTGTTTTCACAAAAGATCTAGATCGATATTTTTGTGATTCTAGAAAAAACCAACTTGTGGTATCGAGTTTATGGAAGGTCAATATTTAGTATCATATTTCACGTACTCTCAATGCGGGCCAACACAGAGATAGTGCCATCCAAAGACTTATTCCTTTGACGACTTGAAGCTGTTTATAAACTAGAGAATTCCGCAAAATGGCTGCTATACACCTTCTCGTAACTATTCAACCTTATGGAAAACCCCGTTCAAATAATCAAACGCCCCAAGTGGGACCCCAAGATGCCTCAAAATACAGTACGCACTTGTCATATGAAAATGAAAATTAGGAATCGCGTATTCGCTTAGATACTTCTGCCCACTCTCAAACTTGTAAGTTCCCATCTTAGCAGTCTCCATGAGGACCTCTTGCTCAGCGAGTGCCTTGAGATCGAGAGTGGAGGGGCTGACAGATTCAAGAATGGAGATGGTACGTGTAATTCGAGCTTGGAGTTCGGGGAAGGTTGATTCGTTATCGTCAAGGTAGATATTGGGGAGGGAGAGGACTCGAACACAGAAGAATTTCGCTGTATTGGACATGGATTGTATTTGGTAGGCGAGACTGGGAGTAGATAAGTTTTGGTGATTGAAGGGGGAATGAGCGTATGAAGGATGATAACAAAGTATGCAGTAGAGCCAAGAGGAAGGTATTTGACTCACGGTCTCATGTCATCCCTTAGTCTGAACGTCAATATCTCCTCATGCTTCTTGCTATTTTCATCCGCCCAAGCAACAGTTTTATCGAGGATTTTGGAGATGTTGCCGAGGTACTTGATCATAACAGGGATAGATTGATCGTAAAGAGAAGACATGGTGGGGTTTTGTGGATGTGTTGACGACGACGATATGAAGTGTTGAGTTGGTTGTAATTTTTGAAAGTAAGGATTGCTGCAAAGTAAGGATTTGTTCGGGATTCTACTCTTTATTTGAAAAGCTGAAATCTTTTGAAGTAACATGAACAGAATTTTCGGCGATATGTTTTAACGGCTTGAAATTCATTTCAATTCTTAGAAATAATGAGCTTCCCTTACTTTTATTTATATTCATGAACTTGTCTATGATTTAAAGCATAAGCCGGTAGTGCTGACACCGGCTCATGTATTTTGTCCGATCTCCGTCGAGTGCGCTGCAAGTTTCCGCTTAGATACTTAATTAACCTGATTTTGGATCCGCCCGTGCAGCCGTGCTTACTTCGTAGCAGGGATAATAAATGTTAATAAGCACAGGCCAATATTTAAATAAATACAGGTAAAAAGGTGACTTCTGAAAGAAGTTATTGGTCAGTCTACCCTGGAGCTCACGGTTACAATTACTTTATATTTAACATTTATTACGCCTGTTACGTAGTGCAGCCACACCTAAACAATGCTTGCTAATTAGCTACTTTCCGCATTTGAATTCCATTCTTAATATCATCTAGCTACGCCAGGTCTTATTTGATATATTTTCCCTTCCCCAAAGTGGAAAAAACCAGACCTTAGTACTCTATTCCCGGCCTCAATCCCCTCAGGCCATGGCCCCATTAGGAAACCTTCAAGTACTAAGACAACAATCCCTCTAAAGAAAGCTATAATCCTGTAGATCTAACCGTTGGAAACAGTTCTCTAACAACTAGGATTCAGATTAAAGGTTTCTGTTTAGCTCAGTTCTCTTTGTTCAAGCTGGAACAGCCGAGGAGACATATACAAATGCAACAGTAACTTGTACTGTAATATTGTTTGCATAATTTAGCTGTTGTTTGACCACCAATGAGTCTTGGGAATGGTTTACTTGGCCATATTCAACTGCTTTACACAATTATAGGCAGGGGCTGTGGTGTCAATTTCTTTGTAAAAGGGTCCAATGTGTTGGATATTCTCAACCATGATCTTATTTCTATAGAGAGAAGTGCTATATATATAGATCTGGAGTCCATAAGATTGCCTATTGCTGCCTATTGCTACCTATTATTATGACTCATAGAAGGCAACAGTTGTCCTTGCCTATCCTTGTTGTCTATATTCAACACAATAATTCAGAATAACGATGTGAGTCGGGAAGACAGATGCCAGACCAAGGTGTTAAAGTATAAGTAGCTGCAAGAGTATAAGATCGAGAATAGCTTTGGATTAAAGATTGATGAGCTATAGAATCCATGTCGTGGACGGCCGTGGTGCTGACGTTGTCGTTCTCAAGTAGAGTCTTATGCGGTTGATTAGGAGTTCTTTAGGAGGGAAAGGAGAAGCCAGGCCGGGGTAATTTTATAAATACTGCTTTGGCGTAGCCTCCAGTACATGCACACAGCAGGAACGAGAGGAAGGGAGCAGCACATCAGCCATGATCAACAGGATGCTTCTTTAATAACATAGTGAATTGGACCAAGACGTGGTAGGGGAAAGTCCATGCAAATTTGCAAGACGAGACAATATATATCGCCGTATATCGCTATATTTAGTCTCAACAAGAGAACGAAGCTGAATCGATAGCTTTCCGATATCTGAATCCCTATATTTGTGCTATTTCTTTGATCTGAGAGGGCTTTTTGACGCTGCTGCCAGGTCGAATACTTCATAAATTCTTACTCCAGATACAAAGCCGGGGTATTTCCAGATTTTGACAATATTGGCGTTATATGCGTATGACAGGACGTTCAGACGGCGACTATAGAACAGCTGAACGAACAATTGTGATACCGAGGCCCCATTCCTGGTAAATTAATTGCTCCCATTTTGAAGACACGTTCCGACTTGATCGCGCCCTGACTTGATACAATTATATATTCATAACTACTGTGAAGATCCACATTGGCGATGCTTTGACACAAGTTTATTACTGCACAAAGATTCCCATAAGCTTTTCCATATTCCATTACCCCTCCTCCAACTCCGCTGATGCATGGGCCCTCATCACATAGTATTACCGCCTTATAAAGCGAAGATAGCGGCGAAGAGACCGAAAGCTCCAGCTACGGAAGCTCCGACACGAACGTTTTCGGCAGCAGCAGAGGATGATTTGGCAGCAGATGAGCTTGTGGCAGTTCCTGAACCAGTGGAAACACCTTGAAAATTGTTAGCTTTATCACTGTCTACTAGCAGTGAACAACTTACCTCCAGCAGCTGTGCCAGTGGCAGTTCCAGCGGATGTAGTAACACCAGCTGATCCAGTGACAGTACCGGCTCCAGTTCCAGTTCCAGTTGCGGCAGCAGATGTGCTGGTAACGGTGGCGGCAGACAAGCAATTCTTCTGGCATGAGAGGTATGCAGCATTGGCGGAGGAGCTCCCATCGCCTTGGGAACAAGAACTAATGCAACTGATGATTGGGTTGACTGTTCCTGATGGGGCAACGATGCAGGCATTCAAGCAAGCTGTGTCTCTTGGGTTGCCTGGAAAATGATTAGTACCCAGAGGGGGGAGTAGATTGAATGATACGTACAAGCTGCGAGGCATGAAGCTTGGGTAGATTGAGCAGGAGTAATGGCTTGAGTTCCAGAAACAACCAAGCTACTTGTGACAGAAGTTGCATTCTGTGCAATGGCAACGGCAGCAAAGATGCTGGAAACAAGGATGGTAGAGAACTGCATGTTTGCGGTTTGGGATGTTGGAAGAAGCTCGTAGAGTATAATTAGGGATTAAAAGTTGTAGATTTGGTAGAACGAGTGGATGTAACGACGGTCGTGTGTTGAGGAAGGATGGAGAAAGGAAAAGCTATCTTAAAAAAGACAACGTGATGGGCACAGAGCTAGACACAAGCGCTAAGCGAAATTGGCAACTTCAAAACAAACACAAAAGAAATGCGGGGGGACGGAAAGGGGATCATGCTAGGCTATTTTAGGGATATTGAAAACAGGGCTTGTGGCTGAGCCGGGGGTGGCGGACCCTTGGGCCCCTGAATTCATGACATCGCGACTCATGTGGAGTTGTGAACACGAGTTGACGTTAGAAACTTTTCTTGTTCTCAGCCAAACATATATTTTGATGCATCCTTACTGGTTCTTAGGTTTTCAAGTGCGCAATCATTCTGCATCGAACACGAACCTTATGATCATTGGATCGCTCAACATATTCAGTGTGACAACACAAACTTCATGTGATTTCAAGTAGATTGCGATGCGGGTGCGCAAAGCCTCTCAGCCCACAATTTCTTCCTTCACCACCCGCCGTCTTTGCACCTGAATTAGTGGTGTTTCGGACCCAAATTTCTAGCAAGCTTGTTGTTGCCGATCCCTTAGTCTTGAATTTCAACAAGGCTATGTCTTTGATGAAAAGTAAAGGAGAGTGGCAATGCTTGGGGCATTTCCCGTTTTCAATCCTCAACTCATAGCTCCCTCCATCCATGACAACTTTACTTTCACTGTCTGATACACAAACTAGTTAAGGAGAAGCCTGCACTAATGCAAATCTTGAAGGACATATCGGCTCCTCAAAGCAGAGCCTTTCGACAAGAGCGACCTCTTCTCTCTACGAGCTGCTCATGAACCCTTCCTTTATAAAATCATTGTTTCATGTACTCCGCTTCATTTATTTGTATTCTAATCAAATATTAGGTCCCTAAAAAAAACCTCCACAAAATCTTTGCTAGCCCCTTTTACTTGGCATGAGATGTTGTATAGAAGTGGAGTGACTCTTTGAAGCCCAATCATTATTCCTGTTCATTTTGTTAGTTCATGCACATCTCACTTGAATTTGGAATTGCCTAGTTCCTTGTCACTCCCCTTTCAATCGTTTAATTGCACCTTTCATATTTCTAGAAGGCCTTAAGGATACCAATTGGGATAGTACTGTTGATACATCGGGATCTTCTGTTCCTGCATAGATTCGGTGCTGTTTTTCTAGAGTTGTGTATGCATGTTACCACCAAGCGGTGAACTAGCGATACAAGCGCCTTACACTGAGCTTTAGTGAGAACTTCGAAATACTCGGCCTCCTCAATTTATGATGGAAGGGACTACTAAGGATTTCAATAATGGATTCTATCAAAGCTGGACTATTAACCAGCCATCTTAAAAGCGATAGCTTCAATACCTAGACACCATTACTCCCTTTAAAAGTTTCATATCATTGTGTCCTCAGGATAAGCCTGACTTGGGATGAATGTACGAATTGTCTCCTGGGAGGTGCTTATACCTTCCGAGTAACTGCCCATACATCCTGTGACTTCAATAGATGTGTCTTATTACCATAGTGAGCTCTTACATGCGATAAGTTCGATCAAGCAGAAGCTCCAGATGTCAGCAGACTCATTAGTCAAAGGCCTGGTTTCAATGACAGTAGTTAAGAATTTGCACGTGCATCGAAAAGACGTTATGGCACCGCACCAGCCACTTCTAGCTCGTACATCTCTTCACAGAATCCTTGACACACCAATTTTTGATGAAATTTATCTAACGAGATCCCTCAGCAAACACCTTATATCATGCATTCTCAATGAACCTTCGAAGCTTCGGACTCGGACCACGATGAAGAGCTTGGTCCACTTGCAGAAAGAACCCGAAGTGAAACAGGGCGCCAATTCTCTAGTGGGACAAGAGACAACATCGGCACCGTGACCAATTATAAGAAGCCTGATCAAATAAACCACACTTATTCTCTGCAAGTCAAGCCACCCCGTGCATATTTTCCTCAATGAGTAACCCCGTCAGTATTGCGGGGTCTCGAAAGCGTAAGGTACAGTACTTTACACTTCCATAAATATGATCTGGCAGAGGCATTTCATTATAAGAACGACGAAAGTAATAAATCGTTGATTTCTAGCATCTATAGATGGAACATCAACATAGCATGAAGAGGGAAGGGATACGAAGCTAGCCATTTTATTCTATAGAATCTTGGAAGTTTTCGCTTCGAGTTTAATGGCTATGATTACCCTACTAATCATTACTTTTACATCGGACTAGAGGTATCAACACTAATGGAAACTGAATTGGCTTTGTAGCACAACTTAAATGAGGTAGGAAAATATGCACGTGATATGATCACTTAATACTCATCAAATTCCAGTTGAACTTATCTTTTAGCTCCTTGACTCCCCTAGATGATATATCGCAAGAATCCTTTGTAGACATGCATTGTTGACGTATATCGCGGCAAGCATTTAACAGTTTCTGATTTTGCCAAGTGGCCTTGAGTAGAATCAGCAAGTTGGAAGCAATAGCTTTGCATAAGTATGTACAAGAAATCCCCTGGCACTCTTCCTCTCTGGTATTTTTCTAGCATGTATATACAAATGAATTTGTTTGCCTATTTTTGGTTTTGGGATACAAGTTTCTTCTCCAACTATGCAAGCTTTCCGTTGATGAAAGTAAGTGCTGCCTGTCCGTACTTGTTGCCGTATTGTTGATGAGCATTGGCATCGTTTCCGTTGCAGCAGTATGGGTCGGGGGAGTCGCAGTATGATTGAATCTTGGCTGCCGATGGACATTGGAATCCGGATGGACGAGGAGCAAACTAGTTCATTGTTAGGAAAAGGTCCCCAGGGGTATTGCAGAAAACCTACACCTGAAGCTTGGCAAGTGCCAACATTGTATGATAATCCCACAATGTGGCGTGGGTCGCCCATGAAAATAGCTGCCTTGATCATGTTCACTGCTGAAGCTTGAATCGGAATGGCAGTGCTTGAAATGCCCTCATTGGAGTCCCCACCACCACAGAAAGCATTGTCCATAATTTGGCCACCCTATGAGGTAGTTGGCAATTAAGCTTCACGCAGAAGTTTTCGGTTTGACATACCTGAGAGTATCCAACCAAAACCAATTTTGTATCTGGGCACTTCGTGTTAAAAGCGTTGACAGCTTTGGCTACGGCGGCAGTCCCTTGTTGAACAGAGCTAGCATAGCTTGCTCCTCCACAGGAGCTTTGCCCGCCACATGCTGGGTATACAATTGCTTCTGCTGTTGAACCAGATTGCGCTTTGAGAACTAGGTTTACGACAGTGCCAGCAGTCCCGTATCCTGCTGGAGCAGTTGTCTCTCTAGCTCCAAAAATGTGGACTTTTGGGCAGCTCTGACGTTCCTCAAGAGGGGTAGCAATTGCAGTTGCCGCAAGAAAAAGGGTGGCAGCTGTGAACAACATCTTGATGACCGGAAGAGAACTTTTCAAATTGGTTGAGGGTACAAAAAATTGAGAATCAAGTGTGGAAAGAGGATTAAATATGAATTTCGCTTGAAATATCTATTCAGATGAAGTGATGAATGATTCTATTTATTTGGACCTCCTGTATCCACTTGAATCATAACAAACAGTTTATACCTAACCTAAACTTTTAACCCTAACCCTCAATTACCCGCAGATAAACGCTTCAACTTCGCTTGAGATCATGAGATATACTAGGGGTAAATTTAAACTACACTAGATCGTTTCAGCCAGATCGCAAACGATATTATCCCTTTTCCCGGCAACGTTTTCAGCCAGGAGAATTGCGGGGAATATACTAAGGGGCGAAGAAACATGCGGTTGCCCGCCACAGCTATCGTTTATTTTACCAGTGAAGTGGTGCGCATCCCCGGATTTCCATCTGGGTTATCCTTGCATGTACTGCACATTGCCGTTCAGATCCCGAGTCGTATTTTGCGGAGAAACGTGAACCATTTGCCGCGAACCATTCAGAATTGAGTCCTAGATAGGCTGCCTGCGGTCTAGCTTCCATTTTCGGAGACGAGCAAGCCTTTAATTTTGCCTGGCACCAAAATTGGCGATCTCACGATACTTCGCTTCCGGAGTTCGAGGCTGAAGTGGACGAGACGTCATTCTTTTGTGATGGATAAATTGATATTTTAAGGTCACACGTGAAGGATAAAAGTAGCTGAATCAGAATCTCTGAATGACAGTATATGCAGGGCTCGGCTGGACACGCTCCGTTCCCCCGTTACTTACTTGCTCCTGTTTCTCCACTAAATAGTCCCTAACAAGACAAACAAGTCAGGACTATTGGGTGAGCTATGATTTTAGGCAAGTTCCACAAAAAGCTTGAAATCACGACCTGTTTGTTGAGACGAGTTCGCCGTTGGGATAGAATGGTCGGTGTTAGAAGAATTGAAGCAAACAGCGCAGAGAATCTGGCCTGAAAATAGTGGGAGGATGGAATATGAAATCGCCAAATTAGTTACCTCACCTGGAATACAAGCCAGATAAAATGTTTCTTGTGAAAACGTAGAGGGATTATCAAACTTCTAAGATTTGCTTCCCGATCTCAAGGCAACAACATTTGCTATATTGCGCTGGGCTCGGAGAGAAGGAATATTCTCAAGACCAACATACAATGTCAGACTAGTGGGGCTATTATAAATCAGAGAGTATGATATTGCTTCGATGTGACCAAAATATAGGCTACAAGAAGGATGAGTTACTGCATGTTATGTCATCCCAGAAAATTTAGTGGGGGTTGACATTTTATGAAAACTAGAATTTATATCTAAAAGGTTGACCCTTAACAATTGACTTTCCTCATCAAAATTATAAAATGAGCGCCTCGTTTCAGTGTATTAGAGAGAAAAACTACAGAATTCAGATGAATCAGCATTGATAAAGTGGCTGAGTAACTCAAAGGTAATCGAGCGTGAAGAGAGCCAGGTAGGTGGGGGCTATGCCACCTTAGGCAAGTCATCAGTACAGTGGTAGAATCATACCCCTTCGCTTTCACCAGGATTTTAGTTCTAATTCTATAAATCAAAATCACAGAGTGAAAGGTAAATAAAGTGATATTAAAAGATCAAAATACTTATTTCGGATTGGTAAACTATCTCCTCTGCTACCAGCAAGGCTGTAGTTCTAAAATCTAGATTGAAAACTGCAGTGCAAAACACTAACATAACATAACTCAGTGCTGCAGCTTTCAAATATCAATTGAATTTTACGAAAACATTCATCAAGTATAAAGTGAGAATGCAAATTAATTTACAGAAAGGTGGAATTGTGCTCAATCGAAAGTCAAACTCCCTAGCTTAAGCCCCCAGTGATCTGTAGATTGTATAAAAATAGAACGCGATGCATTAAAGTGCTTCTCACTGCTATTAAATGGGGGAGTTTTGAAGCTACCTACTAACCCAGAGACCTTATGTGTGCATGGACTACGTCATTCTTGTCGAGTTGCGTTACCTTTCATGGTTGACAACCCTTTTATGACCTCGCTCGACACTCCATTTGGTAACATCTTTTTTCAATGATGAGACTTTGCTTAGTTAAACCCAGTCGATAATCACTTCAGCACAACTGTCAGTTTACTTGACTGCATATTACGATACCTACTCCCTCTAAGCAGTTTGACTATATCACTTTTGTGGAACAGAGCGTAGGGGAATGCCTAGATTTTTTACGATGCTTAACTGAAGTCCTATTTCAATAAAATTGATGGTTTTACCTGAGATAACAAGAGGTGTGTTTGTTTTAACCGACAGACGAGCATGGGTATAGATAGACTGTTCCTTTACGGAGAGGTGACTAACATAGAGCCATTATATCCTTGGCTATTTAGTGGCTGGATGGTGATATTTTAATTAAGAATAGAAGCGCTAAAATAAATAAAAGTTTTTGGTGGCTAGAATTCTGTCAGGATTTGACTACAAGGGAGCCAAGAGAGTTCTTGTCTTTATGTAAATCATGTGATAGCATCTAGAGGCCCCCCCATATTGGTATCAAGAAACAAAGTCTAGAATTGTCCAGAACCAAAATTGCGCATCTTGGGCTATGTTGAATAGAGGTTTGTGTTCTCCTGCGCTCTCTAGTTGTTTCCAGTTAGAAACAAAATATTTGTTTCTCAAACCATCACCAAAAGCATAGGTTTCATCGCGCCCAGTCCCAAGAGGAAAGAGAGGTTTTGTAGAGCATGCGAAAGCAGACCTACATCTCTACTTTACGCATGGCATAGACGAGACCTTATCCATTTTCCCAGATTTTTTTGGTGACAATTCTATCTGGAACAATCATATGAGCAAGGGCGAAATTCAAAGGATAAAATGTGTCTATCGTAATTCAGCTCCATCTGCTTGTAGAATGGCAATATACTAAAGTTGTGCTTCTTTCCAGCTATGCCGTGCGTATACATGGAGTAATTAAACACAGGCGTTGAATTTTTCGCCCTAAATTATGAATTCGAGGCATGCGATCATCTACGAGGGAGAATTCCAAATTCCGCAAACTATGCTGGCTCAGATATAGTTTCTAACCGCCACTATATCTGCTAGCACCCGCTGGTTTTGTAACCTCCACTCTATTCCACTAAATCATGCCCATACCACAAGCTATTCTGGTGTTATATACAACTGCGTTCTCGTGATTTCTACGGTCTTTATATAAGGTGATGCTGAAGTCAAGTGTCATATTCCCAGAGACGGAGGTCGATTGAGTTGGATCGTGGCGGTCATTTTTGCATAAAACATGGTCACCAGCATTTATAACTTCCAACACTGATAGAATCAACTCGCATTTTGGTCCTAGAATTCTATTTCGCGATATTTTGATCGGTAAAGGCTACATCGGGGTGATATGGAACGAGTTTCCGTCTGAGTTGATATGCTTATCTTACGACAACTTTCTACGTACATACCCTGCATTTCAAAGCTATATTCCTGCTAATTTTAAAAGGGCTGAATTTCCTGGAATCATCGTTGATCCCACTAATTACCTAGCCCCACTCTGTTGACCACTGGTAAAACTTCAATCGGAAGACTTTCCGAGAAGCTCGAACTTCTGCCTATTTTATTGGTTAATAATCTTTCACATTTAAACTCCCTAGACGAAATGTCTACCGATCTGAATCCTCTCATTAGTGTGACTATCGTTATTATTGCCCAAAATCTGCCTGCTGGCACTGTCGCCAACAAGACCCTCTCAATATGCCCTCATCCTTGCGCAGCATGCAAATAGGAGGATTTATTCGTCTAAGCCACGGCATTATGACACTTTGCGAAGAGCCTCAATACGAATTGGTGCTGATACCTCTACCGATAGATCTGTTGATGCATTGGTATATTACCACTGCGGATCGGGAGGAGACTGCAGTTCTCATCATCAATTCCACCTGGGTATCATTTCCTAATTTTTTCAGTTATATCTTATCACTTCCCTCATTATGTTGTTCGATAAACCTCTAGTTCTCTCTGGATTTATGACACTGGTTATGTCGACGACCTTACCAATCATTCCTCGAGAGGCAGAGAGAGAACAAACAGCAAATAATTTTAAAAATGTAAGCTGCAACTTGTCGATTTCTTGGTATAGACTAATCCTCTCTAGATTACCGCTTCCAGAACATTGAAATGGCAACTATGCTACAGCTATTATTGTGCAGTCCTTGATGTGAGTCTTCAACAGGGTGCCGTATAAAAGTAGTTAATTCCTCTCAGGTTCCTTTTGATTACAACAAGCCAGATGGATCTCGAGCTTATCTTCCTATTCTCAAAGTTCCAGCAACCACCAAGCCCTACAAAGGCATGATAATGACAAATTTTGGTGGCCCAGGTGACTCAGGTGTAAGCACGCTGAAGAGTCAGGCCACATTCATGACCCAGATTGTGGGAAATAACTACGATATTGTGGCTATCGAGCCCCGCGGCATAGGATTTAGTTTGCCAAAAGCTGATTGTTCCATTGCAAGCGGCAACGTGACAAATCTGAAGAGACATATAAAGAAGCTACACGGCCCTTACCTTGGCGACGATTGGTTCAACATGACCTACATTACCGCTAAGGAACTCGACCAGAATTGCTCTCAAAACAATGGTGGAAGCAATCAAATTATATCGCATATGTCTACGGCAGACGTCGTGCGAGATATGATTAATATTCTTAACCAATACGCTGCAGGCCCAGAAAGTTATGGTGTGGAGTACCCCAGAGACCTCAATTTCTGGGGTTATAGCTATGGTACAATCATTGGGCAAACTTTTGCGTCTATGTATCCGGATCGTGTTGGAAGGCTCGTGTTAGACGGGGTTGTTGATGCAGATGATTACAACGCCGGACTTAATTTGAAGAGTCTTCAGGACACGGACAAAGCATTCTCGATCTTCTTTGAGTACTGTCATGCTGCTGGACCAGCAAACTGTGCCTATTACACTGGATCATCCGCTCACGACATTTATATTCGATTCGAAAATTCAATCAATAGACTAGACGCCAAGGTCGCTGTAGGGAAGGGTTGGTCGAATGCTACCATTATATCTCAGACCTTAAACGCTTTCAAGCCTATTGCCTTTGGTATTCTATACAACCCAATAGCCCGTTTTGAGTACCTTGGTACTCTCCTGATCAAATTAGAGAATCAATCGCAGAATGCAACTTTGGATGGACTTGAAGCAATTACAAAAGGTATTGAAGCCGTTACTCCACAACTTGGTGCGTTCGCAGCCGTAAAATGTGGCGATAGTGGCAATATAAGATACAACTTGACATTAGAAATACTAAGACAGGATATCTTCGCAAGACAGAACCAAAGTTATATGGGTGGAGAGTGGATCACAAGTAGTGATATATTATGCTCAACATGGTCATCCAAGGCTCCAACCAGATACATAGGTGAGGACTTTTTCCTTATAGTTATTTTCGCTATACTGAAACTTCTGAATAGGGGCATTTGGTGGAAAAGCCAAAAATCCAATTCTTTTCGTTGGCAATGAGAGAGATCCCATCACACCACTCCAGAAGTAAGACTTAATTCTCCATTAGATTTCAAATTTTATTAAGGCAATGAAGTGCTAGGAAAGGTGCAAAGATATTTGCTAAGGCCGAGGTCCTTATTATTGACGGAACAGGGGTAAGTCGTTATGAGTTTTATATCTGTCGAAGTCATGCTGACTCATGGTTCCAAGCATACATCTATCACCACAAACAACAAGTGCGCCTTTGGAAAAATCAACAAGTATTTTCAGGATGGCACACTCCCTGGTGTTCACAATTTTTGTGCACTGGAAGCTGGCCCTTGGAATATTACTCTCTCGAAGCACGGAAAGGGGGCCGCCATAGCAAGTATTATGGAAGATCTAGAACAAATGAGCAAAAACTACGGCATGTAGACTTAAGGTTTGCCGCAAAAACGAGACGTAGAAAAGGGGGGAAATTAAGAAAGCTAGCTTTGATTCATTTGATACTGTGAGGGATAGTGTGCCGCCTAGGATGACTTAAAGATGACTATCAGGTACTCGTTCTCCACTTCATGGTGAGATAGATTCCGAGAATTCTGTTGGCCACGATCTCAACGTTATAATTATCACCGCACCGCTAGATTTTTTTTTTAAGAAACGCAAAGCCGGGTTTATATTAAGCGGCATAGAGGTTTGTAGTATTAGTTGACGTTTGAAATTTTCATTGTAATATAATATGCCATCTTTTCGATGCCTACACTACTCATTTATGACCTTAATATATATTTGCTACTATAGTTTGATTTAGTTTTAGTATTAATGATAATGAGTTTCTCTCTTTTATTGTCGTTGCTCAGAATTGACACACTTTTACATATCGAACACACAAGCTACCTTCAGCTTTTATTAACTTTCTTTTTGTGCATTCTCTTATTTACGTCTCATATATCTAGATTAAATAATTCTTTAAATAGTTAATGAAATTTATAAACAACAGATTTAAATTCCATAAAGATATAATAGAAACCGAATGTTGACCTATAGAAAGGCCGAACCAAACACGAAGAGAATTTATTTCTTCTGAGGCGCTATCGCGTTCCGGTATTGGTCAATGTTGTAGCCTAGCAACCACTACTACTGATAGAAATTTACCTGTGAGCCTGGATGACAGCCTATGAGGCTATGGGCATTTTTGGGAGCACTAATTCGGCTCATAATTTGCAACCTGATATTTCACTATATTTCCATACTCGAGCCATCTGCATAAAAACGATCACGAGCCCGAAGCCTATCGACATAGTTAAGACTGTTATATTTACGCCTCATTCGCAAATTATATTAGAAAGCTCAAAAAATAAGGGTAACAAGTGTTGATTATTCACCGGACGAACGAACACGCAAGGTTATTGGGAATTCATTACTCCACAATTAGATTAAATGACTTCAGTACAGGTCCTCTATGCGCCATCTGTGGTATAACCTGAAGCAAACAACAGCGCCATTTGATGTGGGACATTATTCCTTTCGTGCCAAAACCTAAAGAAAATCATCATTTCTGAACAACTTTGCGAGAATGCTCCAAAATTCAACTCTCAAAACCTCAGCCGTCATGCCGTAATTTCTCAGACTTCAATATACTCATCGGTTCCGACAGGAATTCGCTGAGCAACACGACTTCGCCTGAGTCGAGAGTTATCCCGAACTTTAAACTTCTTCGAACAACTGTTGGTTTGAGAACAGCTAGGTACAAAGATGGCACTGTGACATAGCATTAGCATGCTCTAAAATACATGATCCAGGTAGCTTACCCTTCATCAGGAACCTTAGGCCTAGTGTTAGCACCAGTTAAGTCCAGCAGGTTATTAACATTTCCAGCCGCATTCCCCTTCGTCGGAATCTTCTGCACATCACAAGCCTTCTGATGGCTTTCTGGAATGGTCTTCCCCCGTAGTTCCTCTGGGATCTCAACAATAGTTGCAATCAATCCCATGATCACGTGCCACTCGATATGGCAGTGGAAAAGCCACACACCTGGATTATCAGCTTTGAATCTCAAAACCGCATAAGAGTTTGCGTTAACAGTAACTGTGTCTCTTCTGGGTGGATTGGCGTGGAAGAGGCTCGAATCGCCATTGTATGAACCCGAACCAGATTTTCCTGTCGCGACGACTTGGAACTGATGCCCGTGCAAATGGAAAGGATGAATGGCTGCGTCCAAGTTGTTGATTACAATCTGAACAATATCACTCCGGTGAGCAACAAAGGGATTCACCGCTCCGTATATTGTAGGATTGGTATTTTGCATGCCCGCTGAGAAAGCTGTGAATAAGGATGGGACTTTTTGAGGCACGTATGTGATATTGTTGAAGAATGTTCTATTTCATATTAGTGCTGGCCACTTTGAAAAAAGCTTGGGAAAGGGACTTACCTGGGAATGCCCTGGCCATCGATGCCAAAATTAAAGTTCAGCTCAATCGGCTTCGTAGGAGCTGGAAGCAAAACATCATTGGAAAGAGCACTCAATTCCGAATCCAAGACCGGAGTGAACTTTCCGATAGTGTATGGCAATGGATAGGCCCTCGACTCTTCATAAACGATAAATCCTGTTATATTCATTGGATACACATTCTGCGCTTTCTCATCGGCGAAGTCGCGGTTGATGTCAGCAACAGCAACGAAAGCGTAATTCTTATCTTGTGTTGGGAGTGCAGTAACAAGAACTGTATATCTCTGGGCTGGAGCTACACGAATCGAGCTGGCTGGTGCCTTTTGAACATAACTTCCATCAACCTCAATCACTTGCATGGTGTGGCCTTGCAAATGAAAGAAAACAGATGCAAATGCCCCCATGTTGATAAAACGAATTTTATAAGTTTTGCCACACTTGAAGTGCATTTTACCTTGGTTAATGTCGTTCAAGAGAATGGAGTTTGGAATTGGTGGGAGAAATTTAGTGTTTGATGTGTCCAACATAGTCTTGATCAGATCAGGAACTGGGGTGTGGTACCAGTCTGAAGTGGTCATGAGAATTTCGTCGTCATATTGACCTTTGTACGGATCATGCGGATCGTGTACAATCAGAGGTCCTGAGAATTTTTAGTTTCTGTTCCGGAAAGGTGGAGGATATGGATTTTACCCCTCAAACCATCTGGATATTGGCCGCCATTATGTGAATGATACCAGAAAGCGCCTGGCGCATCAAGCTTTTCTCAAAATCAGCCTTGCCTCCTAGAACTAAGAATTTGACTTGCCTGAAAACTATAGACAAACTGTGAACCAGGAGCAATTGGGCATTGTGTCACGCCAGAAGGGCCATCCATCACCTGCGAATCAACTTGATTGATGCCATGGAAATGGAGGCCCGTGGATTGACTTCCTAAATTATTGGTGACTCGGATCGTTACCGTGTCCCCTACTGTCCCTTCGATGGTTGGCAATGGCCACTTGCCATTGATACCTATCACTTGCCTGTAAACACCATCTGGAGCAGCGGTAACCCATCCAATGTTCCAGTCAAAAGTGATTTCTTTCGCCAAACATGTTGACGCCAAAGCGAGTGAGTATATTAGCGAACGAAGCATTTTGGATGCAAGGGCAGTAGAAATTAAAGATGAAACATATAAAAGTATTATCGATTGAGAAATCTCAACAATAGGAAACCTGCAGCTTAAGAAACAACTTCAGATGACCTGCTTTTTCGGACTTCCTAAGTTATCCAGCCTCCGCCGTATTCAGTTATTTCTCACGACGTACAAATGGCTGATGATTCCACGAGATCGTAAGACCCAGCCAACATTTTCTTGCTGCATCTCTGAGGCTGGAGATTTTTGAGATATCTGTTACCTTGCGCCTTGCATGAAGGCAACCAGTTACACCCCATGTTATTTCAGACTTGTGAGAGTGGCGGTCGGTGAGCAGCCCAGATCTGACTTCTCTTGCATAAGTACCGGTGGTGTCGTGACAGCAAACAACAGGAATAACGGTCACACTCAGCTCATACGAATGAGAATATCAGATATGATATCATGAGCTGAATCTCCTGTGATGCAGTTGGCCTTGGCGGGAGTGGCTTGTGTCCGGGGCTTCAACCTTGAAAGATTGAACACGGGGTCTTGGAGCGCTCAACGTAAAACAGAGAGAGATCCGATGTTTTCTAGAAAATAAACATCTGTGATTCATCAATCTGTAACACACATGATAAACGATGTCATGGGCAAGAGTAGTATCGGTTCATCGATACCCCAAGATCTTAGCTCAGCAACCTATCGGGCCCTTCTCGCTCGCCGAGAGATGCATAAGCGAAGGAGCACAACATAAGAACCGATGCATTCTTCGGCATTCACCCTTCGGCACCCTCGCACCGGTATACCTTCTTAATGGTCTGATCTTCAGGGCGAGGTTGGTGGAGTGAAAAGTGAAGGCTGAGAAAACAATTCAAACCGACAACTCACAGCGCATACAACAACCAGGCTCACCCAGGGCGTGACGGGAAGATATCGTAAATTCTGATGTCCAATTTGGGAAACATACAACGAGGTGGCTTCATGTCAGAAAGTCTGCTTATTGATATTGCTTCGTTGACTAAGTATTAGGGTTTGGAGTTATCATACGACTTTACATTGGAATTGTTGTCGTGACATGCTTGAAAACTCATAAGGCTGGGTATTTTTGCAAACAAAAGCAGCCAATGAAGTGTGACAAACTGCAATAGAAATATACGCAACGTTCGGCGAGAGGCTGACGACAACCAAAGCCTTAGTTCATGGCTTATATCAGCAGATCAGAGCACTTTAGCCATACAGCAACGCAGACAACTCTACGCATACGTCAGCTAATAGAGGATGAAACAAAATTTCGGTTGGTCGGGGCATCGGTTAGTCGGTAGTCCGTTATGATTTGTGACATTGAAAGAATGGCTGAGTATAATATGCCCAGCCTTGCCAATTTGTGTTGGATATCTTAGAGGGAAAAGACTCAGCGCCCATCTTCTAATTTTTAACCTAATCATTAATCTTCAACAAAAATAGCAATCATGAAGTCCATTGTTATGATGACTGTACTCATCACGGCGGCAGCCCCCGTCTACTCCCTTTGCATGAAAGACTACTCACCTTGTGCGGTGAGTATGCCACACACTTGAAAACAGAGGGAGCCGACTAAAAAATTTCAAGGCTGAGTGTATGAGCAAGCTTGATGGGAAAAGTTGCGTAGGAAGTGAGCCATTGATTGCGGAAGTAGGATCTTGTTTAAGTGAATCAAGTTGTGGAGTGGCAGAAAAGCGAGGTGAGAAGTTCAACACGTGACAGTATTTCGACTCCTTTATTGACATGACTCTAGTACTCTCAAAGAAGCTCGAAAATTTGTGCCCAAAGCCAGCACAAATAACTGAAGCCCCAGTTGCGGTTCCAACGCATGGTGATTTGAAGGCCCGATCCTGGGGGACCGGCCCGTGGGGAGCTGGTTGGAATGGAGACGGAACATGGACCGGCTCAGGACCTTGGGGGGACTGGAGTACCTGGAGTGGTTCTGGGCCATGGAATTCTGGGTGGTCGACCGCAGGCGGATGGGGTCCAGGAAGAGGAGGCCCTTTCGGTGGTGCCGTAAGCTAACGGGAATCTTACCCGTGACTTTCAAGTTTTCCAAACATCCCTTCAGTAAATAATTGCTAACTCTCCTTTCATATAGTGGGGAAACTGGGCATCAACAGGAGCATGGACCTCTTGCCCTTTCACTTCTTGGTGGGATGGGAAGGACTGCCCTCCTGGAACTTGGAGCGGTTGGACAAGTGGACCTTGGGGAAGTTCAGCGCCCTGGACAACATGGAAAGCATGTACAGCAACAGCTACATCAACAACTACATATACAACAACGACAGGGGGCAGCACGATCACTCGGACAAGTGTTGGTATTAAAGTAGCCGAACAGACAGCTGCAGCCACAACTTCATCGAATGGAGTTGTTGCGACTACTACGAAACCGTCGAGCGGGAATTATTTGAGCCCAAACATGCTGATAGTTTTAGCCACAGTTTTTTTCTTGGCATTTTTAACAGGATTATGGTAATGTTAAGGGCTTGAACGATACTTCCAAAGTGTCATGTCGTATTTGATGCTGGCTATTCCTTGGGTTCGAAAATGGAGGAATGAAACATGTCTTTCTGATGAGAATTGTAATGAATTTAAGTTTGATGACAGCAATAGAACACCTGCGAATTCGTAAAAGACTCGTCTATGAGGCCTGTGAGTTAGTAATGTGATATAGCATTGATTTGAATCCTATGGTTTCACAACTTGATAACATCGAAAATGTATTTGTCTAGGAAATGAAACAAACTTGTAACGCCATTTGAATGGCCCACTGAGACCAGAAATGGAGCCTAATTCACCATTACAGATACGACCGAGGACACGATTTTTATTTGTGTTGTCAAAAAGAATCTGAATGTTAAAGGTGAAGTTGGGCTAGCAAAGCATGGGTAAATTATCTACATCAATTATTCCAATCAAAATAGTAAGTTCCTACCCCCCCCTTTCGCCCACCCCCTCCTTTCGCCCACCTGAAATGGCCCGTGCACTATCCCACTCTTGGCACCACACTTCAAAAAACTAAAATTAAACCTAATTCTAATCCTTAGTCCTTTTGATTCTTAGTTCTTATACTAGTGATAGCTCGATATACAGAAGACGACGTGGCTATGGCTATTCAGGCTGTCAAAAACGGCCAGGGTATACGGGAGGCAAGCCGAAATTAGGACGTTTCTTATAATACACTTAAAAGTAGATTATTAGAAATAGAGTCGCGTACTCAGGGTACTCAGGGTCTACAGAGACTATCTAAGGCTCAGGAGGATCACTTAATAGACTAGATTCTTACTTAGGAAGTCCTAGAATATTTATTAATATATACTCAAATTAAGGAATTTGTCAAGCGCCTATTATTAATCAAAGGAGACTTAGCTTTAGTAGGAAAATATTAGCTTTAAGCTTTTTTACGAAAGAATCTAGTTCTTAAAACTAAAAGATATAAGTCTATAAACTCTTGTTATATTAATAATATTAGTCTAGATATAATTAAGGCCTAGTTTTAGAGACTATATATTCTAGAAATCTAGACTATTTGTTTAAAGAACTAATATAATATAAACGAAGCTAATATTATAAAGAGTTTAAGTATTAATAGGCTAGTAGTAGAAAGCTTAGAATATTATAAAATCTAAAAGAAATAGTCTAGTTCTAAGGCTTAAATATTATTTATTAAGTATATATTTATAATAGAGATAGGACTTGATTTACTTGTTATTTTTAAGGGAAAATTAATTTAATAATAATAATTTCTAAAAGATCTAAGTTTATATAAGAGCTAATAGTTTATTATTACTTTTAATAGATAAATAATAGATAAAACTACTTTAGAATAGCTTTAGAAGACGTTTTTGCCTTAGATTTATATTATAGAGTCTAGGCTTTTTATTGAGACGACAGGAACAATTCAACTATCTATTCGAAGATTCTAAACTACAGAAAGAAGAAGTTATAATACAAGACGCGGCATACTTGTAACTGTACTCTTGTTGGCTCAAGCTTCTAGGGTCTTGGCATGCGCTAAGCCTATATAAACCTCCAAGTACATATAACTGTCTCATTACCCCCCCCTCGAAAAGACCTGGCCTCTAGTGTCTAGACAAAAAGAAACAAAAATAACTCCTAATCCTTCTCCTAATCTTAGCTATACTCCCAGTCACTTTCGTCGGACTTATATAACCAAGTAACAAGCTTCTTTTCAATAGAAAGAGCAAAATACTCTTGTACCCAGTAAATAAAGTCATTACAACGAATATACTTGCCTTGATTCCTTTAGCGCTTATATTATTATAAAGAAGCGGATTATATCCCCGCTAGTACTAGATTGCGAGCGCGGGTATTAGTCTAGGCAAATATTACAAGCTTCTTTCGGGGAGGGTCTAATTCTCTAGCTATAAGATTATTAAGCGAAATCTCGTTTATATTTATTAGCTCTGATTGGGGAGTATTATATTGTTGTAAGATTGACTGGGGCTAGAAGTAGGTTGAGCTTTGCTAAGTGATTATAGAACACGACAAGAGCTATTAGACAATATATAGATAGTTACTATATATTATTAAAAGAGAGAGTTGCTGAGCGAGTCGATTGCGAAGAGTAGAGCTAAGACTACTTCAGAAGGCTATAATTTTGTTTGAGTCTAGCTAACCCTGTCTATATACTTCATATAGAAGACGCTCAAAGCGAGAGATATAAGTTGATAGACTGTCTGAGCCTTGTTTACAAGTCAGGAGCTTGTCTTCTGCTTCTTGTACCTTATTAGGATTGTTGTAAGCTTTCGCGAGCTAGTTGAGGATTGTTTGGTAGCTCCAAAACTTAGTTTCCTTGGTATAGGCGAGCTGAGGGAGGACTATAGCTTGTGCTGAGGACTCGAGGTTTAGAAAGACGTAGTAGAATTGAGTAATTGGGTTATTAATTGTGTTGTTATCTACCAAGAGTTTAGCTTCTATAGACGAGAGCTATGTGTCAAAGCGTTGCACGGAGCTATTGAACTTGTTAGGGTCTAGAAGGACGGCTTTTGGACGTGTTATAGGACGTTCGGAGAGGGCTGTTACTACTCGCTGGAGCTCAAGGATTTGGGCATATAGTGTCGCAGGAGTAATATTCGTAGGAGAGGTCATTATAACGGAAGGGTTTCGCCGGCCCGGCTAAGGAAAAGAATATTCGTTGGATCGAGGGAGCCTTCTCAAAGGATAGTCGATTTAGGGGTAATAAAAAATAGGAACAGTATCAAGTGCGAGTGTATATGCGAGTGCGTGTGTGTGTACGTGTGCGTATATACTCAATAGCGTATACTGAGGAGTTTAGAATAATGAGACAACAGGAATAATTCAACTATTTATTCGAAGATTCTAAACTACAGAAAGAAGAAGTTATAATACAAGACGCGGCGTACTTGTAACTGTACTTTTGTTGGCTTAAGCTTCTAGGGTCTTGGCATACACTAAGCCTGTATAAGCCTCCAAGTATATATAACTGTCTCATTTATTATAGACGACTACAAAAGTTATAAAACTATAGAGTTTATATATATTTATTATATTAATAAGATTTATTTACTTTATTTACTTTTATATATATTATATATTCTTTAGTCTCTTGATTTATTTATTTTCTTTCTTTTGAAAAGTTATTATAAAAAGAAAATTAGATATTTATTTAATATTATTAATTCAAGCTTTCTAAAAAAAGTAGAACTTTCTTATTTGTTATTAGAAGGCTTATATAAAGGCCTTATTTAATAATAATATAAAGAGTAACTAAAAAGTAACTAGTCTCTAGTCTAGAAGTATAGCCAAGCTACTTATAAGTTGTTTATTATTCTAGAATAATAATCAGAGGACTAAGACTCTAGAGTAGTCTTCAGAAAGCCAAAGCAAGGCAATTCAGACTTTAGAACTGTCTCAGATTACCTGGAGTACGCCTAGGAAGTCGAGTGAAATCAAAAATCAGGCCTTAGATTTCCAGGCCTTAGAAGACCCTGGTTTCCACACCAAAAGGCTTCTATTTCGGAAGATTACTAAGGGTTTTGAGGAGCAGGAGTCTTTGATAACTAGCCAGGGGCTTAAAATACAGACTCTAGAAGCTAGGCTAGAAGCTACTAAGCCTAAAAAAAGAAGAAAGGTTCAGACAAGCCCAAATTCAAAATTCGCCAATATCAAGGCAATACAGCAGGCACAGGAAGAAGCTAGTAGGGTTCCTAGGGTTGAACAAGATCATGATGATCTATATGAAGCTAGTATAGCCCCTAGTAGCTCTGATTGTATAGTAGTTGATTTTTAATATAAATATTTTGATGTTGGTTAAGGTCGTGCACGGGCCATTTCAGGTGGGCGAAAGGAGGGGGTAGGCGAAAGGGGGGGGTAGGAACTTATTGATTGGAACTGTGGTATAGTAGGGAATAGAGGTACAATGTCAAGAAGCAGAAAGGTAGTGACTGTATTGTCTGAGGAGCAGGAAACAGAGCTCCCACAGAGCAATATATATACATACGAAACGGACACTAAGCTAGATATAGGACTGTATTATCATATTGTGGTAGGGATCACGTGAAATCATGTGATATACGCGTGGTATATTAGGCCTTAATTTTTCCAACACTACCCCCACCACAAAAAACAACATCAACACTTAACAACCACACACTCATTTTATATTAGAATTCAAGCTTATTATTCTCTGATCTAACTATTGATCCAAATACAACTCTTTTATAGTATTATTCTGAATGTCCTTCCTTGACGAGCCTTTTTCTACGTATCAGATCCTGTTACTGTTCCTGCCCTCTTGGTGTGGTGTAGTTATTTCCCTCCCACAATATGATACCGACGCTTGAAATCCTTGATAGTATTGGATGTAATGGTGCCCTCTTCATCAATACCATCCGTCATACAAAATTTAGTATATATTCATAAACAAACAGAAGAACTAAACATATTTTCACATGACATACGCGTACGAGGTCAGTGAAGAATGAGAAGGAAGTCTGATTTAGGTAAAATAGGAGACTAGGAGCTAATATACAGGAGCACACTAAACGACGGTGCATCTTAGCCACAATATGAGGTGCCCACGACGATGGATTATCTTCCCATTATCGTTACATGACTGTCAGCTCTTTCCGTCATTGTCAGAGAACTCCACAGAAGTAGAGGCGCTCCGTAGGGGTGTAGAGTTGGTTGAGCTATAACGATCTACAGGAAACGGCAGCAAGTGCAAAAAGGCCGAATCAGGATCAAGAAGGGTAATACGCATGGAAGCCAAATTGTAAATCCACTAGTAGAGTAACCCAAATTAAAATGAGAGATTTTGCTTGCATGGATGCCTCAAATGTGGGTAATCGGTTTGAAGGGGATGGTCCTCAGAGATTAGTTGGGGGTGAATTTTGGAATTGAGTTGAATTGAAAAGAGGCCGAAGAAATAGCCACATCAAGATAAATACTGAAATCCTAGAAGAAATTGAACCACTTCCCCTGAAAGCACCCAAAGTGAGTTGAGTACTCGGAATATTATCCAAGGTGAAAGAGCCGAAAGGACTTTTGTTCACGAAACGATCTGCCATTTCTCACCAAACCCGAGGTTTCATGACCTATTGTTAATTTCCAGTCAAATCCAATGGGCGCTTGCACAGGTTTCATCAGTAAGAGACGAGTTAATATATAAATGAGCGAATGAAAGTCTTTAGTAATAGGAGGAGTTGATTTGAATTGTGCTCTGACTTGCTGGTATCGGAGGGTTGACGTTAGTTGATCTGTGTTCCTGGGGGCATCAGCGTGGGTCAATCCAGGGCCAAGAAGAAGATGGTGTATAATTATACAAAGTAACTAAGATTCCAGCTTGACCACCTTCAACCAAACTCGTGACACGAAAAGGTCGCTCGGAAATACTGGCAGTGAGATTGCATGGTCAGCTCGGGCACGGGTAACAATTATCTATCAGAATCAAGAGGGCTGTTCCCACTTAGAGGTTCTTTCAGTCCAGGCTGCAGAGATTGTGGGCAATTTGGTGATATTTGGGACTGCTGTGGTAAGTCGAGGGATGATGCGGGTTGCTGCTGAGACCATATCAGCATGCAAGGATTTCATCCCCATTGCAGAGAGGAAATTGCATACATACATGGCTTTATTAATTAATGTAATAGGGCATAGGTTGAATGTCGGTGTGAAAGGAGGGAAAAAATATGGCACCAGGGGGGTTCAAAAGGCGATGGACTCAGAGGCATCAAAAGTGTTCAGAGAGAGAGAGAAATCAGAATTGAGCGAACGGAGGGTATTAGCATTGCATATGCAGCTAGATTTAGAGAAAGTATAAGCTAGGGGGAAAATAAAAGGGAGGGTGGTGTCTTCGTGGAGTGCGGCTTCACATAAGCGCAACGCAGCGAAGTTTGGAATAGAAGCAATAAAGCAATAACATGCCCATGGGAACAGGACTATCTTAGTATAGTATCCCTAACTATCCCCACTTATATATACTAAAAGTATAGAAAGAAAGACTTAATAGATTCAAATGAGAAGATTTGGCTCTTCCAGTAGTCCACAGTTGGCCGGTTCGTTTGAAAGAAGTGGTACCTATTAATTTACCTTTTTATTTTATAATTAAATAATAAAATTCATGAAGTACAATCCATGATCAATTTGCATGATTCTTCTCTATAGCGGAACTGTGGCAGGAACTAAAACTAGGATAATGGCTGGAGCAATGTGATCGACAACAGTCGATGCATTCGAAGACAGAGAGGGAAAATCGAAGGACACTATGTGAAGGCATCTGTACATCGCTAATATAATTCTGTTCTAACGTACCCAATTACCAAGACCAAAATGAAAGCCTTAACTTTAATATAGTTCTTGATAGGGATATTATCATCTCGCTGAGAGCTATTCACGTAACTTGCAAACACTGCTGCAATGATAAAGGCAACTGCCAGAGCAACTTCAAGGTATGACAATGCATTCATAAACTCTGGACTCGGATATTACCTTCTTTGAGAACCTCCTGTTGTTAAAATGACTCTAGCTCCCGCTAGTCTAAGGTTAGTGCCTAGGAATTTTCTGTCTGCCGACTATGGCCAAATCTATTAGCAGCAGCATCAATACCAGACTACTTTCAGATTCCGTCCCCATTTTACAACTTCTCCTATCAATTACAATCTCATGTTGAAGCAAAAGATTTTTATAATACGTATCTTTTATTGATATCTGGCTTCGAAGAAATGCTATGCCCATCATCGCCCAACCCTCCAAAAGGACAACGCGCATATGAAATTCGTAAAGTGTCATAATCGCCAATTTAAGTCTAGCCATTAAGAAATATTGGTAAAATACTAGAAGGAGAGACCGGCAAAAGACCAACTCCAACGATGGCCATACTTGATCACCCGCACCAACGCCCAAGCTGTCTCAGTCAACTGAAACCAAGCAAAAAGTCGACAAAATACGCCGCATTATTATGCTGAATCGAGAAATATGAAAAGTATGAAACGTCAATAATATCAAATTAAGTAGTTACTGGCTTCTCCGCAGGCGTGATTTTGGCAATAATCTTCTCGCACATCGAAAATAAACTGGTAGCACCAAGGATCTCCAAAGTTGTGAACTCGGCACTCAACTCCATTCGGAGCCAATTTCGGAACTCAACTGCAGCAAGCGAGTCGAGTCCATAACTTGTAAGTGGTTTCCCTGGTTCCATTGGTTCACTCAAGCGCAAACTGCTGGAAAATTGCTTGCTGACGATCGAGACACAAGCTGTAAGGAGAGTAGAGGGATCGGATTTGGCATTGAGGAGCAGGAAGAAGGCGCGAATTTCCTTGGATGCATCACTTCCAGAGCTGTTCCCTTTTGTTGCTGTCGAATCACTGACACAAAGGGCACCGAATCGCACATCTTGGAGTAGAGCCGAGTCTTCCTCTAATGGGACGTTCAAACCGGTAATAATTTGTGTCGAGCTTACACTTGGTGATTTTATGCTTTGCTCAAGGAGGGAATGCCGGAGAATTCTGTGTAGAACAGGCTCATTGATAGGAGCCAAGTTCGCGTTGTGAAGGGTGGATTCGAGGTCTGCTCGCTCAGAAACATATCCTACATCATGGATGACCCCCAGGTCGACTGATGATGCCGCCAGGCCAAGGCCATGGCGATAAGCGGCGAAACTGTCCAGGAACATGTTGGCTGCTGCGTAGTTGGCTTGCCCCTTTTGACCAATCACGCCTGAGATGCTAGAGAGAATGGTAAAAGAATCCAGAGGGACCGTTTGCTCAATGGACGCATTGTGGAGGTTCCATGTGCCGGCGACTTTAGGGGCAATACACTGATGGAACTCCTCTACTGTCATCGAACTATAGATCTTGTCTCGTAGGACCATTGAACCCTGGATGAGTCCGCGTATAGGAACTGTGGAATCGCGGAACACGCGTTGAACGTCCTCATAATTAGTAACATCTCCCTCAAAGAGATCAACTCTGCAACCTTCGGCATAGACATTTGCCAAGATGCCTTGAGACTTTTCGTCTGCGTAACCACTTCTGCAGAGGACGGCAAGGTGTTTAGCTCCAAGTTTTGCTAAATAAATTGCGAGACTACCACATAGGCCTTTCAGACCACCAACAATGAGGTACGAGCCATCGGGTCTTAGGCTGAGTTCAGGCGTTGTAGGACGGACAGGAACTTTAACGTTATGGATTCCTCCACTTGATATAACAACCTTGCCAAGATGGGTAGCACCACGGAGGAAACGGAACGCGGGGACAATCTCCTCGAAGGGAAAGACGGTAACAGGTGCGATCGGTGTAATATGGCCGGCTTTGACGAGATCCATCATCTCTGACAACAAGCTTCCAATCTTGCGGTCGGAAATAGTCTTATGGGACATATCAACGGCGATGTAAGAAGCAGCCCGATTGAATGGTTCCATAGAAAGACTCTTGCGAGCTTGCATGTCTGTCTTACCAATTTCGATCATTATACCACCATCCGCAATACTGTGCCAAGATGCATCAAGAAGATCTCCAGTGAGAGAGTTAAGAATAACATCAACACCCTCACCGTTCGTGATTTCTGAGATGCGGGTTGCAAACTCCGAGTCTCTCGAGGAGAATATATGATCAGAGGGAATACTGAATGTATCCATTAAAAATTTGCGCTTTGTATCGGTACCGACAGTCGCGAAGATCTAGCAAAGTCAGCACTGTCAACTTGAGTAGGGAACCCATTACTTACCTCTGCTCCCACATGTCGACATAGCTGAATGGCGGATATGCCAACTCCTCCAGTAGCTGAATGTATCAATACTCGCTGGCCCTTTTGCAAATCTGCCTTGTGCAGCAAACCGTAAATAGTAACGAGATGAACACTTGGCATTGTCGCCGCATTCTCAAACGAAATGGAGTTAGGAATTAGGTGACACTTTGCTGCCGGGAGTTGAAGTCTATTGGCAAACGCGCCCTTATTGTGGAAAAGAACTCGTTGACCAGGAGAAAACCATTCAACTGACTTCCCAACTTGCTTGATGATACCAGCACCTTCCAGTCCAAGGAGATGTTCATTTTCTGGCACGATGCCCATAGTGACAGCCAAGTCCTAAAATTTCCGTTAGCGTTTGTTTCGAATTAGGAAAGGTGGAATTCATACTTTAAAGTTTAGGCCAGCAGCAACAATTTCAACTTCCACGAAGTCGTCTGCGAGAGACTCGTTCTTGGTCGAGGACTCAACCCAATTGAGAGAGTCCATTGTGCCAATCCTCTCACATCTAAGATTGATGGTATTCTTTGATTCATGGATATTCATGAGTGGAAGATCTTCTTCACCTCTCTTTTCCACTGGGTTGACCTTCTCCCCTGTTTGGACCCTGCTGATATAGACGACACCATTACGCTCAACATATTCTCGCTCGAGATATTTGCCAGAATCCGCATTCTCGAGATATTTGAGAACTTGGGAAATCGCCGGGGTTGGCTCTGGGTGGTTGCTCTTTTCTAGATCCAAAGTGACGAAGGAGAGCAGGGGATCTTCCGCGCGCATAACTCTTGCTAAACCATGAATGAGAGCATTGTCGGGCTTCGAAACCTCAAATTGAGATCCTACTGTGACCCACAATATCTTGGAGTTCAAACATGCCAGATCCTTGATGGACTGCCATTGCTCAGCGGTAGCAGTCTTCAGAAGGGGAGCAGTCATTTCATCAAGTACAAGGATTGTCGATCCAGACTGGAGATTAGAGAATGGAGCAAAATGCTCTTCGATTGACCATCCAAGATCTTTGAGCGAGTCGACAACCTTGGCAGTATCATCATTAGGTTCCGAGAAGCGAACCAAATTGATCTTCGTGTGGGATTCTACGAAGTCCGTCGGGGCCTTGCGAAGTTTGGCTAGTGAAATTGACTGGGAGCCCGAGTGAATGTTGAGCAACTTATGAAAGCCGTTGATGCGAAGCATAAAATCCAGATCTATATCTTCGGTTTGCTTTTGATTGGCGGTAGTTCCAGCCACCGAGGTGCAGTTTGGCTCAAGTGCTTCAAATTTCGCAAGTGGGATGCTCTCTGGCGATGTGGGTGCAGTTGAGATTGTAGGACTATAGGGTGATGTTTGTTCGCTCTGTTCACTTTGTTCGCTTACAACTACGGCGCCTTCCGAGTCCTGGGCAGTACCGTTTGAATCTGTTTCGGCTACGGAATTACCATCTTCTGACTTGGCAACTTCCCCCGAGTATTGTTCTTCGGAGTCGTCTCTTAGAAGGAGTATATGGCCATCTTGCGCCAGCTGGTTGCGAGCGTTTGTGAGTATATTAGACAAGACACCATCAGTCACAAAGCCCATCTTCAGTAGAACAAGGTCAAAGTCAGACTTGACTTCAACGAGGTCTTCTGATGATCGTGTGAAATCAACCAATTCAAACTTTGCACTGCTCTGCGAAGCATATTTCTCTTGAATATTCATCAAAGTATTGGCATCAGGCGTGCTGAATCGATATTCTTTACAAGCTGTGCGGGATAGAAGACGGTCTTGATTTCCATCCTCAAGCCATAGTGCCGACTCATCAGCGGAAGAAATGTTAACTTCCATGACTTTCAGACCTGGCTTCTTGTGAGCTGCGATATCGAGAAGCTGCTGAACACGGTCACTTGTGCTAGTATTGTTGGATGTAATTGCGGCAAGTTTATCCTGTGTCAAAAAAGAAATATCTGGCTTCCAATTCAGGTTGCAAAATACATGGTTGGCGTTCTCTGGATTCAGGACTTCTAGCTGATGGAAATGAAGACCTGAGACCTCGAATAGCAGTCCCTTTGAAGTAGAATCATAGACTGCGACATCAGACTTGTAATTCTTGGAGGCTTCGGGTCTACCAACACCCACATATCTCGATGAGGTGATGGCCATGCCCACTTCTGAGCGAGTACCTGTGGGGATAATAACGATGTTGTCGATAATTGCGGGGATTAGAACAGCATCAATATCGGCTCTGTTTCCTCGAAACAATGCCAAGCTGACTGTTTGCAAACAACCATCGATGTTGACAGGGTGCATTGCGTACTTTGATTGGCGATACTCCTCTTCTGGCTCAGTCATAGAAAGTAAGGACCGAGCCTTTCGAACACCAGATCTGGTCTCCATTCGAATGTGCTTTTGAAATATAGGTCCGAAGTTGTAACCTGCTTCGTTCATAGCCTTATACCAAAGGCGAGCTGGTGTAGGATACTCCAGTGGCGCAAGAGAGGTTTCCGTAGCAACTGTCAATAATTAGCATCCCTCTATAGCTCGGTGTTTTCAATCAACTTACCGGGTCGTGGTGCCTTCTCTAAGCGGATGAGACCGCGACTGTGTTCATTCCAGGTTTCTCCAGTCAAAGAAGATACGACAAACTCATACCATGAATCTTGATGCCGGGACAAACTCAGCATAACCTTAACACCTAGACCCTTTTCTTCTAAGACTAGGGCCTTTGGGAATGTAGAGTTGCGAAGTCTGTATCGATACTGGGTGTTCAATAGATTTTCTTCGATGGGATCGGTAGCTTGACGGGCCTGGTAAAGCGCTTCAACTGCCATGGCAATAAAGCCCGCAGCAGGGAAAACAATATCTTGGCCCATCTATGCAAAAATTAGCGACTGTGAAAAACTAGAGAAGCGAGATTCGACATACCTTGTGGTCTTTCATCCATTGAAGGTTCTCAACCTTCAAAGTCTTCTTCCATACCGGAGAGTGCCAGGATGTGCTGAGAATCTTTGTTCCAAGAAGATCGTGATGGGGAAACTTTCGGAAACGCCAGTCCTTGCTGGCTTCACTCTCATGCCAGTACTTTGTCGAGTGATTCCAGACGTAATTTGGGAGATCAACAATTACCGACGGCTTTACATCTGTAGAGTCGATAGCGTTGTTAACTTGGGAGAAGGCAACCGGGCTACCTGCGATGAAAAGTCGGCCAGCGACATCAAATAAGGACTTCACTGACTCCTTTCCTCGTGATGAAGAAGCGCAATACTGAACCTTTGATCCTTGGTCACCCAATGCCTTCTTGACTTGTGCAATAGGGCCAGCCAATGCACCACTGGGTCCAATCTCAATCAAAAAATCTGCGCCACCACGACCAGAAATCATTTCTCGTATGGCTTCATCAAAACGAACCGGAGATTCCATGTTCGACTTCCAGTAATCGGCGCCGCAGTATCGGTCCATCAACTTGCCGGTCAACGACGAGTACATGCATATCTTGTCACTACTTAGTTGTGGAATTGAACAATTTTGCTGCAGCATCTCGTAGTACGATGCGGCGGGATCGGCCATGAATTTTGAGTGGTATGCAAAGTTGACTTGAAGCATTCTTGCAAAGTGTCCTTCGACAAGGAGGCGATTGCGAATCTTTTCTAATTCTTGAATTTCTCCAGACAGCGTCACACTATTGGGACTGTTGTAGCAAGCAACCTGGACAAGACCATTTGAGTCCTCGAGGTATGATTGAATTTGCTCAGCACCAAGGCCAGCAGCAAGCATACCGAGAGGAGTCTCGTCTTGACTGTTTGTGCAAGCTTGGCCACGGAAGTATGCAACTTTGATAGCTTCTTCTGCAGTCAAGAGACCTGCTGCATATGAAGCTGCAATCTCCCCGGAGGAATGCCCAACAACTGAGATAGGAGAGACTTTCCAATTCTCAAGGACTGCGAGGATTGCGAGTTGTAATGCAGTAACCAATGGCTGTGAGAATTCTGGCGAACGGAGATGCTCTGATGCGCGCGCCTCGGTAAGCTCATCTGCGGTAAAGTTAGTCGAGAACGAGATAGCAGGAGATTTAACTTACTAAGTAAAGACCAGCTTGGGGGACTTGGTAAATTCTGAAGGACATCATCAAGCCGTTGAACCATCTCTTTTGCCAAAGGGAAGGTCTCGATAAGGCCTTTGCCCATCTGCGACCATTGTGCTCCTTGGCCGGTAAAGACAAAACCAACTTTGGGAGTATCAGTGTATTGTTTTCCAAAGTTGAAAGCACCTTCATTAAGATTAGTATTATCTGTGACAACATATGCTCGATTGAAGTGGCGGCTTCGTCGCTCAGAAAGAGTATATGCAAGGTCTGGTAACTTCACCACAACTCCAGGATTGCCTAAGTGATCGCAGATCGCTTTGCAGTATGCACGAAGTGACTTTTCATCATTCGCAGAGAAAACGAGCGTGACTGGTTGAGTGACTTTCTCATCAGCGAAAAGTAATTCCCAGTCTGAGCTGAAGGATGACACATGTGGATGGAGTGGCTTTTCTGTCTTCGGAAGATGGTTGTCTACGATAACATGTGCATTTGAACCTCCATACCCGAAGGAGTTGACGCTTGCACGTCTGAAATCGCCACTTGGCCATGCAGTTGTGTTTCGAAGAACACGAAGGTTGAGGTTGTCAAAATCGACTACGGAGTATAAAAGTTAATATGTTTCGGAATTAATGTGGCGGGAGCGGGGTAGCGCGGGACCAAGGGGGGCCACTTACTTTTCGGGTTAGGAGTTTGAAAAGTCGGATTTCGAGGGATTAAACCTTTCTCAATTGACAGAATCGACTTGATCAAGCCAGAAATACCAGCAGCAGGCTCCGAATGGCCGATATTGCTCTTGACCTAGGCTATATATCAGCAAATATCCCGAGTCCAAGAAGTGAGTGATGCTTTACCGAGCCGATAATTAAGGGGTTGTTTGCCGACCGACCCTGCGAAAACACAGATGCAACGCCGTTGACCTCGATGGGATCTCCAGCTTGTGTTCCTGTACCGTGACATTCAACATATGCAGTAGCGCCGAGATCCGGAATTCCTGCTCGTCTATATGCGGCACGGATAGCTGCAGCCTGTGCCTCTGAACTTGGACTGGCAATTCCTGGGGTCCTGCCATCACTGTTTGTCGCCGAACCACGAATGATCCCTCGAATTGGATCACCATCTCTAATCGCGTCAGATAATCGCTTGAGCATCACTGCATTTACCGCCTCAGCCTTGATGTAACCGTCAGCCTTTACGTCAAATGTATGACAACGACCACTGGTCGAAGCAACACCTCGCATGGAACCTTCGTCCATTACATGCTCTGGACTCAGGTATATATTGCTTGCAGCAACGATAGCCCCATTTATCTCATGTGTATTGAGGTACCGACATGCTACATCGACGGAAACAAGCGCACCGGAACATGCGGTGTCGATTGTCATACTTGAAAAGCTGTTAACTCGTGCAACTATGAGAGGTCTGGGATTTCCTTCTTACCTTGGTCCCTTGATATTAAGGAAATGACTGATTCGATTACTTAGGATTGCACGACCTGCACCGACAGTGATTGTTGGCGGCCGATCCTCAGGATCTCGGTTTTGCATATCACCATAATCTACAAGATGTTAGGCACAAGTGAATAAAGAAGAGTGTAAAGTGAAACATACCAACTGCAAAAGAACCAACGAAGCAACCAATTTGCTCGCCGTCGACAGCTTCTAGAGGAATGCCAGCATTCTCTAAGCACTCATAGACAACTTCCAAAAGCTGCCGTTGTTGTGGATCCATGGCAATGGCGTCAACGCCGGATATGCGGAAGAATTGAGCATCGAAGTCTTGTGGATCTATATTCTCCAGGAACATTCCACCAGGGGATCTCATGGTCTTTGGTTTTCGATAATCATCATGGTGTGTCTTGAGGTTGAAACGTGTTGCTGGAGCTTCATTGCGAGCGACACCGCCTCGCTCGAGGAAGTCCCAAAAGGCAGTTGGAGAATTGCAATTACCAGGCAGACGGCATGCTAAACCAATAACTGCAACTGGTTCTTGGAGGAACTCCGATTTTGATTCGGGAAGCAACGCCATGTTGTTGTGTGTGATTGTTGAAGATCGATGGTGAGGAGGGGATAGTTGCGGAATGTGGTCACAAAGGAAGTGCCTTGAAGGGGAGAGAAGATCAACTTAAATGACCATCTTGATGAGCGCGAGGTTAGTATTTTATTTTTCTTTGAACATTCACTGAGTTCATTCTCCCGCGTCTCCGGGATTCTCAAGCTTACCAAAATGACTCAGGCGAGCTTCTCTCAGAGAGTAAGTTCATGAGTGAGGTATCCAATAACAAAAGTCAATTGAGTGAATGCAACCTCGTAGGCTCTGGCGCCTGTCAAGAACTGATAGCTATCAAAGTGGTATGCGCGGTAGCTCTAGGCTATTTTAGCTGCAGTGCCACGTCCCCAATGGCTCACCACAATTCAATCTGGTGTTGTACTGCATGCTCAACCTCTGCAGGGACGGCGCAATTGTGGATAACTCGAGCGGCACCACTTGAACGTGGGAGTTAACGGTCAGCCACTCCAATTATTCGCAGAAGAGCACAACCTTTGGCTCCTTACAAACCTAGGAACACTTTCAAATTCAAACCCTTGACCGGCAGTCAACCGATATCACCAACAACCGACCCAGCTATCTTCCTACAATCCACCTTCCAAGATGCCTCGCGAAGATATCGAGTTCAAGACCTTAGATGGGGTCATACTCAGAGGGTGGCTCTTTCCTGCGGCCTCCAGAGGTTCTGCAGTCATTCTCACGCCCGGAGTAAGTGTAGCCCCTTCGCCCGCCTCGTCTTCTGAGGAATCTCCTCATCAAGCTCGCTTGAGTATAAGACTAACTTAGTGTAGTTCAACTGTGTCAAAGAAATGTTTACGGCAGAGCCCGCAGAAGCGTTCCAGAGCGCTGGTATCACCGCTCTTGTTTATGACCCCCGAAGTACTGGAACAAGTGAAGGGGAACCCCGCAACGAGATTGATCCCGTCAAGCAAGTTAGCGATTACTCCGATGCTCTCACCTATCTCACCACGCTACCCATAGTGGATCCAAACTCTATTGGATACTGGGGCATGTCGTTTTCAGCCACGGTCGCCCTATGCGCGGCTGCTCTGGACAAGCGAGCAAAATTCGTCATTTCGGTCTGCCCGCTAATGACTTTTGCAAATCCTAATGAGAAGTTTGCGAACCTTCTAGCCAAAACCATGAAGGACCGTGAATTCCAATTGAAGGGTAACAAGCCGTTTTACATCCCACTACTCACGGAAACTGGCGAAAACCCCGCAGGTGTCGGAATTTGGTCTGACAAAGAAACACTGGAATATATTACAACAGCCAAGGAAAGATTGGCTCCATCGTTCGAGTCCCGGATCACAATTCAGACCTACTACAAGATGATGATGTGGCAACCTACTGGGCTCATCAAATATGTATCGCCAACACCTGTGTTGGTTTTGATTCCGGAACTTGACAAGGTGTCTCCCCCGGAGGATCAGGTTGCACTTTTCGACAGTTTATCACAGCCAAAGAAGATGCACATGGCCCAGGGAAAAGGTCATCTGAATGTTCTCAGCGGGGACGACTTCCCAATCCTGATGAAGTTGCAGGTGGACTGCATTGAGGCAGCGTTGGCGGGAAGTCTGGGTATGGAATGATGAGAGGAGATTCTGGTGGAGTGATGAAAGGAAATCCGTATCGAAGAGAACATTCATTTATTTCGACTTATCATAGGCCTTGATGGCCTTATTCTCCGCATTCCTCGGCTACTGCATGCAGGTGTGCGTTTGGATAGCGGAGGCAGTGTGATGTGGCAGCTTCTCACTCGTCCAAAGTAGTTCTTGCCCACTTCTAGAACACGCTTTTCGTAATCAATTAAGAAACTTCTTCAGCGATAATACTTTCATGGTGTGTGACACAACCCGATAGGATGGATGACGGGTTGCAGTATGCAATTCGGGAGGAGCGCGCCGCTCCCAGTATCGGGTAATCTGAGCCACCAACACTCGCAGGAAAACGGGACTGGCGGAAATTCTTCAATAGGTTGATTTAAGCATCCCACGGCATCTGAATCGTTACCAGCGCCCGGTGTGGAGGATCGGTTGCCACGAGAGGTTGTCACACGAAATTGGCGGCAGTGGCGGAGTGGCGAATAATGCCGCCGATGGCTGCTGATTCTTTGGTTTTTGATAATTAATTGATATTGAGCTCTGAGACCTACTTCCATTGTAGTAGCATATCTTTCGATATTTATTTGGCCGGAATTCACGGTTGTCGGCGGGTCACTCTGTAAATGCCTCTTGGTCCGACTTTCCCTGAGAGAATTAGTCGGGAGCACATGAAGCCCATGCCCGAAGTGACCTTGCACGGCAAAAAACGCCACAGGTTGCTGCATCATGCGGGGTCGAATAAAGTCTGCAATTTTGCAATTGGCTCTCTTGTATCAAAAACGTGACCTTAATGGGATGATATCAGAAAATCCTATCCCTTCATTTTTTGAGCACGGTCTCGTAGCCGCTCATCGCCAGGGCGGAACTACCGCCCAAAAGGAAAACCTGATATGCAGAGGCCACGCATAAGTCAAACAATTGATGCAAGGATGGCATGAGTCTATCGTCATCCTTGTTTGCGGGAAGATGGACATGGTATAACCAAACTGTCGGGTCTGCTTTGGAGCTCGTGTACATGGACAGCCTGACATTGGGAAAGCAAGGGTAATGTATGTCTTTGTGGACGGGCAGTCAAGAAAAAACTTGCTCAGTTGCAGGTTGAACCGGTCGGTCGGTATTCATATGGAGTTTTTTGTCTAAAAGCGCAGTGAATTACCCCCCTAGTGAATTGCAAATTACTATTTAAGATTATATTCATTATATAAACTGCAAGGGATTAAGAATTTTGTATGAACTGGAGTTTGGGTCTATGTGATGAGAGGAATGTTACTTCTATATTGAATACAGCCAATTGGGATAGATATTTTATTTAAACTTGAACAATCCTCAAATACATGCAACATATACCGTTAAATACTCTTCATATTCCAAGGATCACATGCAAGTGCATAGAGATTAAGGTCCTCGGCGTTTTCATATACTCATATACTATACTCGCGGGGAGACAACTACCACTCTGAGGCATATACCTGACCGCTCTTTGGTCAATACTTTCTTTTCCCATCTCAAACCACGGGCGAGATTCGCAAATAAGATACTGCTCAGCTGTTGATCTCAGACAGTTTACAACCGCATCTGTTGGTGAATATACGACCACACGCAGGAGGGCGCTTGAAGGCGGAAGCCACTAAGATAGATCCGACTGGGTCGAGCTGTAAAGGCTGAGGCTCAGTAATTTTCCGTCACGTTAGAACGTATCCTAGGCATAAGTGGCTTTGAGATATAGGCTGAAAAGGAGCGATATCACCCAAGCTAACTTAGATTGCCGATGTTGGCGGCCGTCATATCTTGAAGTGTTAGAAAGGGTTTCCTTGCTCAACTCAGGTCTTCGGTGACCAACATAGTTACTACCCTAGGTTCATCATGAAAAATTTGTAAGTCTAGCTGTAATTCCACCTAAAATACGGTGTTTGAGGTGGCAATGGAAAGATGCTCTCTCTTTCCTCATTTTGTTACCTGCATAGATCTACCTCTCACCGAGATGCAGAACTTCGGCGACCTCAAAACTGACTACTTTCTGGCCCATTGGGGTGCCGCTTACAGAAAACAACGTGGTTCATGGGACATAGCGTGCATTCTCTCCCGGATTGTTGAAATGTAGGTTTCCGCTGTCCAAAAGCTCGGAAGTATTCATAAATCGCCTAATTTCATCATGAACCAACAGCCTTATCATGCAAAAGGTTGATTCATGACTCGTAATTAAGGCTGTCTACAGCTCTTAAGCATGTCTATAATAGCAACAACGTATAAGAGATTTAGTCGTGTCATGAAAAAACATATCACTCGTAAGAAGTTTTTTAGAGTTGCCTCTTATACCTGGATGTGGCAGCCACAAAGCTCTAGACTCTTCTATTCCATATAACATGGGAGGGGTTTCACCGTAGGCTTATCTCTCATACCTTGAGGCTTCTTGGCATTTCAAAGTGTCTTTTGTAAGCCCTCTTCGTTATGACTGTCCACCATTCCTGCTCCGACAGCTTGCTTATCGTAACAAACAAAATAATTACGAACCCCCCACAAAGCCAAATCCGCCCTCATTTTCGCTCAATTGCAATCCACTACAGACTCTGCAGGATTACCCCTCATAATTCCATTACCCCACTTGGGTAGTAAATGTCGAATCTCAAATAAACAAAATATATTGTCTAACAGCTTAGCTCACTATGGCTCCTGCATTTACTCCGCCATGGTTCTGATCATATGCGTTACCTTTAGAAACTCTTCGAGCTAAATATGTGTACATGGCTATTATTATTGACATGAATAGTGAGATGCTTTAACGTAAGAGAAACCTCCACGCCGTTTTGTAAATTCGAGTAGGGACCTTGTTCGCATAGCGCGGAGGTCTTACTCAAATTATTTTCTGAAGATTTACATTTATCAAATGTTTAAATTACTTTAAATTGTCAAAAGGGATTTCTTTCACATTCACTGCTACATATAAGGCTCTTGGTATGTCTAATAGAAAATATAAATATTCCGGGTTTTGAGTAAAATCAAAGTTTATTATTTTATATCAAAGCCAAGATTTTCCATGCCGTACCTAAGGAGCCTATGCACGCTTTGAATGAACCCACCATATTTTTGCCTACCAAATATCAAATTCCCGGATGAAAAGTCAAAAGAGGTTAATTTCATCATCCCAGCTCTCAAGTATTAAAATACCAAACCTCACCATAGCTGTAGATTAAGAGGTACGAGGTATAGAGTTTCTTTCGGCCAGTTTGTATATCCCCACACACTCAAACCATGTCTCTCTTTCTGATTGAATTCTTGACCGTGATATTGTTGATGGCTCAGTCACTGATCATTCACATACTCTTCGTTTTCAATGACGTGAGCTACATTATTCTCCAAAATGGGGTCTGCAAATTTGCTACAAAATATTCACCAATAATTTAAATATTTTTCAAAACATATTCTTAAACATAGCCCCCTCCTTAAACAGGTTATTAGGTAAGTCATCAGTTTTTAATGACTCAGGGAATCTCTAAACCAGCCAATAGGACGTAAGTGTTATTTCTAGGTTTATGTAATATAATAATCTGTTTTCTTTAGTGTCGTTGTGAACCTTAGGTGTAATTCAAGAGTTACGTAGGTAGGAATGAGGTCTCGGGCAATTCTCCATCGATTTATAGCTCTTTGGCGAACATTAAGACCAAGGGTTCTTGAAGTCTTTCGTGAATGACATACCTATGAATCTCCATTGGAAGCTCCTGCAGAGAATATACTATGAATGTAAAGAGGAAGTAAACTATCTAAAATGGCAAATGTTTCCTATTCAATTGATTTTCACACAAATTATGTGGATTATCTGTCAATTTTCTCACAGTCCATAAGGTTGTAATGGAAGATGTAAAAGTAGTGGCTATAGTGTTGTGATGACAGATTCGGCTTAGCCTATGCTACCCTTGATTCACTGCTTAGGTGGCTTACAGCACTCACTTTATTGACCTTTGCTGTGTAGAAAATTGCGATAACTTGCGATTATACGTACGAACTTCTATCACATCTTCTGTGGTTTCATTAAGGATATGCCCAGTCAGTTTTCTCGAGGATTTCATAATAGACCATATATATATTATATATTTACATGTACTGACAGGTGTACAACAAACGTAAGGAAATTCGCCTTTGAAAATTTACCAATATACACCAAAGCGAAACTTCACCACCCATATATCTACCGCCCCTTCTTTCCGCTTTTCCCACCTTTCCCCTTTCCAGGCGTTCCTTTGGTAGCTGCTCCCGTACTCCCACCAGCCATCATAACCCTCACCTTACTAACAGGAATCGTGTTCGTGACCTCTTCAACCTTCCAGCCCTTTAAAAGCTCGATCTCCCTCGGCCACATTCTCTCCATATCCTCACTTTGCGGGTCAACCTTTCCCTTAGCGATTGAATCAGCCAACCACCTGCTGATGATTTCTTTGGTGGCTTTGCCTTTCTTCTGCATGCCAGGTTGGATCTTTGCTTTGTACTTGAATCTTCCCATCGCAGCCCAAGGAGCACAGACAGGAATAGCCTCGAGGATTTCGTCGCCACGAAGAGGCTGACCGACAAATGAATCAAGACTCAGTATCCTCTCCTCGCCATCATCAACCTCTACATCAATGCCCTGCTCAAGAGCCGCTTTCCTAGCATCCTCACTCTTCTTTGTCTCCTCTTGTGTCCGTTGATGTTGCGCCCTCCTCCTCTCCTTCTGAAATGCAAGTTCCATTTCCCTTGCAGCTTTTGCTTCAGCTTCTGCACGAGCTTTTTCAAGGCCAGCGGAGGCACCAATAAGTTGTTGAGCTGCGAGACGGTCTTCTTCGTCTTGGTGTTTGTACTTTGTTGCTATCTTTTTAGCTTTGCCTTTTTTGCCCCGGACATGTGGGAGGTTGGGTCTATTTCCACCTGCGATACTTGGTGTTGCAGTTCCTACAGACTGTTGGTAATCGGTTGGGGTTTCATTTCCGTCCTCAGAGTTGGGTGTGTTTTCTCCTTGGTGATCTGGTTGAGGCTTTTCGGTGTCATCATCAATGTGAAGATTCACTATTGGCGGGCTTGGGATCTCCTCGTCATCCACTTCCTGATCTCTAGAATGGGCATTTAGTTGCAGTGGATTTATAGTCACTTCTGCATCATTTTCTGGATTAGATACTTCGTCACTATCATCTGAGTCCTCTCCCCCCTTGTGGTTATCATTAGCCTCCTCAGCAGCACCATTCACTGGCACTGGCTCAGACATAGCTGATGATACATTCCCAGAATCTGCAGCACTTTCATTATCCTGATACCTGTGCTTGGTATGCTTCGCCTTGCTCGCGTCGCTGATTTGAAACATTATACCGAACCCAAGCAAGAGTTGAGCAGGCGGGAGGAAGTTCTTGTTTCCCTTGACTGAGAAACTCCCCACCGGAAGAAATTCCCCCCCAGCCGCAGATTTAGAGACCTGGTCTGCATTTGCCCACCAAGCAGACATTCCTGCTTTTGAATCCCAGGCGTCTGAGCAAGCTACAACTAGACTTCCAGCTTGGGATAAGGTCGAAGGAGGGATTGGAGCATCTGGGGTTTTGGAATTGTTGCGCACGATGACTGTGGTAGCTCCCTTAATATCCGCGTGCAGATAAATATCCCCCTTTTTTAGATATCGTTTGTATAGAATTTCGTTTTGCTGAGCATCTTTACCGCCAAGCACAAGATAGCCATCTGAGGAAATGAACCAGATGAATTTCTCGAACCATATTTGTTTCCGAACAGGTCGCATTATCGCCTTTTCTTGCTTCAATCCCTTCTTCAAGTCCTGAGCAATTTTGGCTTCTTGACTTTTCAGCGCCTTAGTCGAAGACTCTAGAGTCTTCTGCTCTTTGGTTGCCGCATTTCGTCTTTGATCAAAGTATTCTCTCGCATTAACCCAGGGAGAAACTCCAAGGTCGATATCAATGCTCAGTCTTTGGTCTGTAGTCTTAGATACCATATCTTTCTTCTTCGACGTTTCGTCATCGCTATCAGAAACGTCACTATCCGTTTCGTAGGCAGAATCGCCATCAGTATCGAATGCCTCCTCATCCAGCAGCAGAGTAATTGTATTCTCTTGTAGCTTAAGCGGCAACTTTATCAGTAATGCTACCGCGTTCTTTCGTTTCTGTTCTACTTCAATGAGCTTGTCGATCTCTGCCCAATCCATGCCCTGAGCAACAAGTCCATTTACAGCATCCATAGCTTCTTGGACCCTCTGGATATTTGCCTGTATTGCGCCAGCCTTCCGTTCGTTAAGCGTTTGGACCTCTTTTAATCCACCAAGTCGATTGGCTTGATCTTGTCGTGCGGCTTCAATCTTCCGTTTGGCGTTTACTTCTCGTTCTTCCAGCCGGGACTCAAGTTTCTGTCCTTCAATGGAGGAGAAGAATTCATCGACAGTCTTGTTGAAGCCTTGAAATTCAAGGAAGACCGTTGACTCATCGCCTTCGAATTGGTGGGGTCGGAAAGGGTGGAAATCATCGTACAGCAAGCCCTTCCTGCTACCGTTCTCTATTGAAGATTCATCGTATCCATCCTTCTTCTTAGCTAAAATATACCCCTTCGAAACCCCTGAGCTTGTGATATCTTGTATCACCTTCTGCGCTTCCTGTAATGATCGCATAAGGTGATCTAAAAGACTTTCGCTTTGTAGAACCTCGGCTGGCTTGACTGAGGAATCGAAATCGGTAACTCGCATGGCATGATCTACTAGCATCGGAGGATATTCTGTGATGGACACAGCGAGTGCCTTTCGCAACGCATCGCCTGGCTTCTTCTTTATCTTCTTTCCCCCAAGATCTGTTTCTCCCCCTTTATCTACTGCTTTCTGCAGTCCACGTTTTAATCGATCCTTAGTTAATTCGGGTATGCCGCCATAATTCTGACGGTTTTCTATTGAGTATTTCAGCCCAGCACGTAATTCTTCCTGCCCCTCTCCGGACGGCACAATTCGTAGCAGTGCCAGTATATTCAGCTCCTTATCCGTAAGAATAACATTTCCTGATGCGTAGAACTCCAAAAAAAGTTTGTATTGCCCTTCGCTGAACTGGAACTCTATTATTCTGTCTGTCCCAACTTGCGAAACTGCTGTGACTCTTCGTGTCTTCAAGTATTTGCGTAGTCGCCGGACAAAGTCCGAAGGCTCAGCAGCAGTTGCACGAGCATAGTCGGTAAGATGGCATCGAAACCCAGAGTCTATTATGATTTGTTGCTTATTGTCGGGCTTTGCAAACTTCACAAGGAAGATCTTTGAGGAGAGGTCATAGATGTTCGACACGCGGAGGGATATGAGGGAATTCGAGAGCTCGTGTGCAATGACCTACGACCATTAGCAGACTAAATGAAGTGTAGAGTTAAGGAGGCATACTTTGACGTCTATCGAAGAGAATCTTTGTTTCATATTGCCCTTATGAAAATTGCTGAGCTTGGTTGAAGCGGGATGTGGTGGGGTAATTTTGTGGTCAACCCTGATGATGTTCCTGCACAAAATCCGGCCACCGTAGTCATCAACTGGCTACCTACGAGAAACAATTTTCTTCCTTTATTCAGAATCTAAGTCAATTTATCAGCAGTAAGCTAATACTTACAAATTCACTTAGGTAACACGTTCCATGCTTCCGAATGTGCTTCAACTGCTTTTTACTGCCCACATACTGAAGTGTCTGCAGCATCTGAATGACCTCATTAGTTGATATGAGGCAATTGGATGTTGTTAAGCTAATTAATAATTCTTCTACTATACGCCTCTATTTTTGAAGCTTCCTGCACGGGCTTTTAGCGTATTAATAGCATCTCCCATCTCTGTCATACTAAAATTTCGATTTACAACGTTTATTAGCTTGGTTTATAGTTAGCATCACTTCGGGTGGAGGATACTCCAGTTAGGTCTTTCAGGACGGCCTGTAGGCATGGCACACGTGTGAAGGTGCATCATTTTACCTGTCAAAAACAAGAATTCCATAAGATGTAGCCATACCTTCTACTAGAATAATCCCCAAGTTTTAATTTGATCTTTCTAAGCAACGATGTTCCTAGATATTGCGGCTGGTGTTATTGGTTTACTTGCCTTCGCAACCAAGCCCGTCGACCTCCTTCATGGCCTACAAACTTGTGGAGCAAAATGCTGTTCAATGCTTAACAGCATACAACCTTTCGGAATGTTCTTACACACGTAGAAACATGGTACCATAAAACGTAACAGGTTATCCTTTTACGCACTACCAACACTTCTAGTTTAAAACCGTCAATCAGGTATTGCTATGTTGTATTAATGATTGCGCTTACACATGTAGGGATATTGAAACAATTCTCAAAGATTCATCAGTCAAATTTTTGAAGTATTAAGCGGAAGATAAGTGAAGGGGATATAATTCATCTTCATTGTGGGTTCAAAGGAAATAAGAGCACATTACAGCTGCTTCTAGCTGCTTCTAGCTGCCATCGGGTATCCATCCGCACATCTAGGTTTCCCTATACTTTATATTAACGGACACCAGTGAGGAGCATAATTGTTGTATTCAAGTATCAACCGCTATAATCACTATAATTCCCGCAATCTCTTCTCCATTGCTCTTTCAAAGCCTCCTGAGAAAAGCACACCTATTGTGAGCCCCCAGCCCCTCCTTGCTTCAAGCATCCCTTAAATCCTCATTCTTAAGTCAAAGTAGCTCTTATAATTACCAGAATAAAGCACCTTACTTGTTAACAAATGCTGGTAGTCCAATAATCTTTGCAATTTTAAATTCTTGCTGAAGCCCTGATTTCACTCGCTTGATGCCCAAGCAACTCAGATTGTGAATGAGACCAAAAGACGCCCATGCCCGTCTGATTTCTAACTGGCACAAATAACGGAGGCTGCCAGGAATGTTCCACGTTTGTTCAATGATACTTGCTCATATTATGAACAATTACAACAACTATTAATACTGCTTGACAGTGTAGAAAGGGTATACAGGTGCAAGATCAAGACGCAGAAAAGTAGTGACTGTATTGTCTGAGAAGCCGAAGACGAAGCTTGTACGGAGCGGTATATATACATATGAAACAGACACTAAGCTGAATATACACAGCTGGAGGATCAGGTGATACTGACACTTGGATTCCTTAACAACAACACCCATACACAACTAAATCTCAAATGGATCGGATGATGAGTGATATGAAGAAATATCCCAGTCTCATCTAATTTCAAACTGCCTGGGGTAATGCACGCGATGCCAGCTCATCCCACTCTATCTAATGCATCTAAATGTGTTGTGGCTATTTTTGCCTTAAAATTTACAGTATTACTGTCTTTTGCGTATACTCTTACAAAATCAATTATAATATAATCTTGGACTTACCTTCCCTGACCTTACCTACCTTTGCTATTTATCAAATGTTAGTTGTAGTGGTTTTGTACGTCCTTTTAGTATGCTATGAACGAGATACACTTCACGGAAATAAAAAATTGTAAAGTATCAATAATGAATGCCTCTTGATTTATTCTAATTAATATAAGAAATTTAGTCCTGTAAAGAGTGATCATAGCTATTGTTGGATATATAGGTCTGGGATCGATTCGGTGACTCTGAAGGATTCCGCTAGGCAGGTAAAATAGGTCAGCTACTAACATATAGTTGAAGAGACTTCAGTCCTACTATTCGTAGAATATAATATTATCTCTAAAAATAACAAATAGTAATTCCAAAAACTTCTTGGTCAGGTAGTAAATTTATGCGTTCAAGTGTAGTCTATGTTTCCCATCTGCCATCATCTTGCGACTGTTTAAACCCCTATTACAAAATCCATGGTATTATCTCGAATCTCGCATGGGAGTACCCTATACGTCATTATTTTAGATTCTACTCCTAATATTCAGATTTATTCAGAGTTTTAATGTTCCGGAAATTACCCCTATATCATTTGAAGATATTTCGAAATAATTTTCACCAATTACAGTCAAAAGATTCTAAAAATCCGTCAACGATACTCGAAGTATGTATTATAAAGAATATACTTCACTAATTGTTTCTCATTTCTGTTCATGGAAGAATGTTTTAAAATTCAGAAACTAATCCATTAATTAACTGGTACTTGAATCATACCAAGACAACTCTTTTCGATCATGTTTGTGTGTGGAGAAAGCGTTTATAGCGGGGTTTGTGAGATCAGAGACTGAAAAGTAGAAGATTGATCTTCCAGAACTACACGCACGCTGGAAATATTCTATTCAAAAATATTAAATCATATCTTACTCTAGTCGTTCAAGTAGCTTCTGCAAATTTCTTCAATCCTTACTAAATACGTATCATTTGATGGCTTGGGGGGCTACGGTTGACATGCTGCTCGATATCTCAATTTCATCCTGGCCTTCTGACACCTCTTACAGAATCTCCTTGATAGTTATAATTATCTACAACATCTTGGTATCGATAAAAGCTATCTTGGGAGGCTCTCCAGTGGAAATTGCCACAGCTCAGTTATGCTTACATACTTCGAATTGGATTGGACTTAATGCAGAAATATGGGTGTCCTCCACGCTTTTTTCAAATGCCTAGTTTTAGCAACTTTAATAGTGCTAGCTGGGAAAATTAATGTACGATTTCCAAGAAGTGAAGTTTCCTACTTAATTTTGGCCCCAATCCTAGTTCCCCTTTTTGCTGCTAAGTCCGTGTACCCCCATTCCGATCACCCCCCCCCCCCCATTCCGATTACCCAAAAAGGTCCGTGCGCCACCCCAACCAACATTAAAACATTTATATTAAAAATCAACTACTATACAATCAGAGCTACTAGAGGCTATAATAGCTTCATATAAGTCTTCCCTAGCCTGTTCAGCCCTCATAGCCCTACTAGCCTCCTCCTGTGCCTGCTATATTGCCTCGATATTAGCGAATTTAGAATTTGGACTAGTCTGGACCTTTCTTCGTTTTTTAGGCTTAGTAGCTTCTAGCCTAGCTTCTAGATTCTGTATTTTAAGCTCCTGGCTAGTTATTATAAATTCCTGCTCCTCAAAGCCCTTAGAAATCTTCCTAAATAGGAGCCTTTGAGTGTGAGAATCAGGGTCTTCTAAAGCTTGAAAATCCAGGGCCTGATTTTTTATTTCAATTGACTTTTTAGGCGTACTTCAAGTAATCTAAGACAATTCTAAGGCTTGACTAGGCTTATTATAGCTTTCTAGAGCTTGTTGTAATATAGTAGTGTCTTGATTACTATTTATAAGAAGTAAACGACTTATAAGAGGCTTAGTTATACTTCGGGGCTAGAGACTAGTTGCTTTCTAGCTATTTTGTATATTACTAGTAGATAGAGCTTTTATACGAGCTTTTTAATAGTAAATAAGGAAGTTTTGCTTGTCTAGAGGGCTTGAATCGATAATAAAAGCTAAATATTTAAGCTCCTTTTTATAATAACTTTTGAGAGGAGAAAAAACAGATAAATCTAAAAGCTAAAGGATATAAGATATATTATAGCGGTTCTAAAGTAGCGATTAGATAGTTATACTATATGACTATAATAAGCGAATAGTACGTGATAAGTAACCGCGAGCTTTTCTTTATAAAAGGATTACTCGTGTATACTTAGAAAGGGATATTTACTTTTTATAATATTACTTTTAATAACTACTCTTCTTATAGCCTATACAAGCAATTACTCCTAAAACTTAATAGTATTCCTTTATATATTATAAATCTTTTAAGTTGTTTTATATTAGTACCTGACGAGAGACTTATTTACTTATCTATAAAACAGTTTTATTAAGAAAAGAACTTAGTAATAAGGCAAGAGAACTATAAAAGTTAAAGTATAAAGTAAAACAGATTAAAGCAGGATTAAGGAAAAGAAAGAGTAAAAGGAATATACTAGACCTAAAAAATACTAAGAGAATAGAAAGAAAAGCAAAAGAGAGTTATTGAGATAAGCAAGTCAGAAAAGAGAGTAGCTATAATAGCAAATATAAGATAGAGGCATTAGTAGACTAGTGGGGAAGTGTTCCGAAATAAAGCTATTACCGAATCTAGCCTAGGCAGGAACTAGAAAGTAACATTATACGAGAGGATAGCTAGAGAAAAGAAAAGGGCTAGAAGAGAAAGGAGTAAAGAAGAAAGATATAAGTAGGAGCGGCTTGTAATTGAGGTATTAGGAGAAGTAGCCTTTCTATTATTAATATTTGTAATCTTGAGTCTAATATTACTTCGTATAATCTCGCAAAACCTTATAAGCTATTACTTATTTGACCTCGAAGATTATATAGAAATAGAGAATATATTTATAGAAATACTCTCTCTTGTACTCTCTACTAAACTAAGTTTATTAATAATATTACTTTTTAATATAATAAAAGAAGTTGTTAAATATTAACTATTTAAGACTAGTACAGGGTAGCTGACATGTGACAGCTTCTAGCAGGTACAGGGTAACCTGCAGGTAATGTCAGACTAGCTATTCTAGTTAATTAGTTAATATTATATAATCAGTACTTTGATACTTATTATAGTCACATGACTATACTAGTCTATATTCGGTTAGCCTATTATAAATTGTAAGACGGGCTAATATTAGGCCGATCGATCGATCGATCGATCTTTTTATATTTCTGTTACTTTATTATTATTCTACAAAAACAGGATTAATAATACTTTAACTTTAAAGTTAATTATTATTTAATAATTATAATATAATATTAAGGCAGCTATAAGGCACTTAACATGTGAATAGTTCGGAATAATAAGGAGTTATATTTTTCCGAAATAATAATTTGTCTATAAGTAAAGGGAAAGGGTAGCTTTCCCAGAAGAACTTTTTTCTTCAAGGACTTATAATAAAATAATCTTTTATAATAAATAAACTTTATAAAGTCACGATCACGTGCCCTCCAACAGAAGTTATATAATTTATCTATTAAGGTTTAATATTACTTTTAGATATATCTAAAGTATCTTATTTTGAGAGGGCTAATATTATAGAGTTTATTAAAAAGTTCGAAGATATTTATAATAATTATAATATCGACAGGTATAACAAAATTAAAAGGATTACAAGATATTACAAGGCTATTATTATATAATTTATATAGAATATACTCGAATATAATACTTTAAATAATTAAGAGGAGATAAGAATAATATTATTTCTAGAATATTAAAACTAGAATATCTTCTAATAAATATTCTCTTGTAAGTTCCTTGAGGTTTATATTAAAAGACGTTGAGATAAAAGTAATAATCTCTATTAATATATCTAATAATTTATAATTATTTCTAAGAAACTAATTACAAAAAGACTTTTTGATAAATATATTTAGGGAGTTTAGTTTTTCGAAGGGCTTTCTACTAAAATTTATAATAAAGTTATTTAAAAATATAAAATTAAACTCGAAAAACTAAATTTTATAAAATTTAATATTATTTCGATATTTATATCTAAAAGTTATTTTATAAAAGAAATAGTTCGAGAATTTAATAGAGGGGCTAAAAGAAAAAACAAGTTAATAAAACTAGTTAAATAAACAAAGAAAAATAAAGAGTCTAAAATAAAAAAACTAAAACTTGTTATATTAGTCTCAAAACTTGAGATTTCTACTAGAAGTATATATAATATAATTATAAACAATTTAGCTAAAAATATAAAAAAGTTAGTTCTTAATATTATATAAATAATACTAAAGAAAGATACTTTTTAATAATATTTTTTATTATTATAAAACTTTCGTAAGTTTAGTCTAAGAAATAATTATAAGAGATATAAGAACTTTAACTTTTAATAGAATTAATTATAATAATAAGGAAATTATAGTCAAAAAATAAATTTAATAAATCTAAATATTATTAAAGTTATTTATTTATCTTAAACAAACTTTTATATTTATTACTAATAGAAAAATATATAAAAGCTTATTACTTAATATTCTCTTAATATATAAGAGAAGGCTAATATTATATTAATTAAATAGTCGAATAATAATTAAAAGAGTTAATTTTATATTTTATATTTTATATATATATTTAGATTATTCTTAAATAATTCAAGTATTAAACCTTTCAAGAAACTTTATATAAGAAAGAAGTAAGCTAAGTAGAGGAGATATAAATAGAGAGTAAAATAAAATAAATTTCTAGAGAGTAATTTAAGAGAGAGACTCTAATAATAAGAGAATTAAAACAAGAGGTCTAAATTCAATTACTTATAATCTTGTCGAGGAATTAGAAGAAAGTAAAGTCGAAAGTAACTAGAAGGGCAAGAGAAGGGGTCTAAATATTACTATAATTCAAGCGGAAAAAGAGAGAGTTATTAATAAGTAAAAGAATCTAATAAAGATTTTAAAGAGAAGAGCTAGAGAAGAGAAGAACTTTGTAATATTAAAAATATCGCGAAAGCAAGTATAAGAAACTATTATTGAAAAAATAGATATTAAGATAGCTAGTAACAAGAATAAAGCTAAGGGACCTAAATTAAAGGAGTTAGCTAGTTTACAAGCAAGAAGAAAGAGAGAAATCTAAAAGATAAGTTAAAAGGAAAAGTAAATTCTAAAGAATTATTAAAGTAGATTATATTAACTTAAGTTAAGGTTACTATTAGAGAACTTATTAGACTATCTAAGCTTGTTCGAAATATACTTTTTAAGTCTAAACTCAAAGATATAGTTGTTTTTAGTATAGATAAGAGTAATATTTTGAAGGCAAATAGAAGAGGACTAAATTTGCTATATAATAAATCTTATAAATCAAAAATCCTTAGAAAACTTATAATAATAACTCTAAGCCTTAAAGCGAAAATAAAAGTTAATAGAGTATATTTAATTATAATATTATTTAATACTAAGCTAAAATAAATATTTATATATAGGAATTTATAGATAATATTAGTTTAGTTATAATAAAGAGATTTGACCTTTAAATAGTATTCTTTAATAGCGAGGCCTCTTACTTTACTAAAGTATACAAAAATATAAAGTTAAAAATAGAAAGTTTAAAAATAATATAATATATATAAATAATAGAAAAGGACAAAATAACTTTAATATTTAAATAATTATTTAATTAAATAACTAGACTAATATATAAGTATAATAAGTATAAGTAATTTATTATTATATATAATAAGGGTAATGAAATAGTAAGAGTAAGAGTTATAAGAGTATTAAATAACAAATTTAAGGAAAAAGAATAATTAATTCTTTCTAAAGTAGATTTAGCGAAAGGAGTCCTTAGATAAGAGTAAAGTAATAAATAAATAATTTATTTCGCGAGTTTAGTCCGGGAAAAGATATAGAGATAAAAAGGGGCAGGCTCTTGCTTATATCAAGAAGAGAGATAATTGCTTTAAGCAAAAATTTATAAGTTTCTAATCTTGAGTTCAAGTAAACTCAAAGATATTCTAATATCTTCTATTTAGTATTATATAACTTGACTTCGATAGGCAGAGTATATATTGTTTATAAAAGGAAAGCTTTGAAAGTAATTCCTGTAAAGGAGGGAGTATTAAATAAATTTAAGTCAAATAAAATTATAAACTAGCAAGAGAAGGCTATACTCAAGAATAAACCTTATAAGCAAAAAGGGAAGTATAATTACTAGTTATATCTAAGATTCTCGTAGCTATAATATAGTAAGAGGTTAATATTAGAGCGGCTAAAAGGTATAATAGTAGAAAAAGACTTGATAAAATAAGAGAAGGAACTATTCGAAGAAATATTATATTATAGAGAAATTATACTAGCCTTTGAGTTCAAGTATTGTAGGAAGGTTAAAGCTAATATATTATTACTTGTAATAATTAAGATATAGTTATACAAGATATAGTAGGCCCAAGGGTTCTTAGTATCAAAAGCTCTAATATAAGTAATAATTGATATACTTTAAGAGAGACTAAAAAGGGAAATACTTAAATATTATTATAATCCCTATCGAAACTTCTAGTTTTTAGTCAAGAAGAAGGAAAACAAATATTAGTTTATTAATATAATAATAGAAATAAATAAGTATATAATCTAAGATACGAATCTTCTGCTCTTAGTAAATAAGTTCTTTAAGGAGTTTGTAAGATATTATATAATATTATTTATTAACTTCTTTTTTGACTATAATCAAGTAAACTTGACGAGACTAGTAGGATCTAATAATATTTATAACCTTTCTAGGTCTACTAAAGTAAATAACTCTATTATAAGAACTATAAATTTTATAGCTTAGTTTATATAAATAATCAAAAAGATCTTGAAGTATTATATTTCAAAAATAGTTATATTATTTGTTAATAATATAAGAGTAAAGGGACCAAGGATTAATTATAAAGATAAAGAGGTAATATCTGAGATTTAGTAATATATACTTGAGTATATATAAAATCTAAGTGAGGTACTTGTAAACTTTGAGTATATTAGTTATATTATTAAGCTCAAATCATAGTTTTATATAAGTAAGATTAATATTATTAGATTTGTTTATAACTTAGAAAAAAGGAAGCTAAGTAATAAAAAGATAGCTAAAATTCTAGAATAGTAAGAATATAAGGACCTTTCTGAAGCTAGAATATTTCTTGAAATTTATATTTATTATAGAATCTAAGTTCAAAACTTTAGAATTATTACTTGATTAATTTATATTTTATTTAAAAAGGAAATATTATTTTATTAGAGAAAGAAACAAGAAGATATTATAAATACTCTAAAGCTAACTCTTACTATTATATTTATACTAGTAAAGTTTGATTATAATCTTGAAGCTAGAAAAATAATATTTATTATTAATATAAGTTTTATAAGCTAAAGAGTTATTCTAATATAATTAGACAGAGAAGGGAAAAGATATTTATATTATTATAAGAGTAAAATATAGTTAAATATAAAAACAAAATATAATATAATAAAGAGAGAGTATTATAGGGTTTTAAAAGTACTCAAAAAACTAAA